>SKCR01041157.1:0-15726 GCA_019454045.1 Zanthoxylum bungeanum
ATCTTAGCACCTAAACTGCCTAAGGATTCTCCACTCGACATCCTCCAAAACAACAAGCATATAAACACTAAACTCCCTAGTAAACTACTTCTAAAGATCAAAACCCACAAACAAAATTTTGAAAATCTTTCCAAAGTTCAAAAGATCAAACAGCCAATTTTACCTAAAAACAGTTTGAATCTATACTATGAATGTTTAAAGAAATTGAAGAACAGAGGTAGTTTTCGAAGAATACCTTGAAACACTTGAGAGCTCTCTTTACTCTGCCTCCGAATGAAATTTTTTACGAATAAAGCAAATGAAGTACCCAAAGCTCTTTTATACACTCTACTCAACCGGCGCCATAAATTCCCGCCAAAAATTCCTCATAATTCGCACTATGGTTGCAATAAGTGACTGGAAAGAGACTTGGAAACAATACAAGTGTCGAGTGAGGAACGATATAAAGGACAGAAAAAAATAATGATGTCACTCGACATAATACATTTTAAAGTTTTGAACATCCTTAATATACGACACGAGTCAGTGAGTATATGGAATTCACTCATTTCATACGACAAGTCGAGTGAAATTACTTCTAAACCATCATCTGGTTCAGTCGACAGGGGACATCCCTCAGATGACTCATGAAGAGTCAAGTAGAGTTATGGAAATCACTTGTTTCATACGACGTGTCGAGTGAAGTTACTCCTAAACCATCATCTAGTTCAGTCGATATGGGACATCCCTCAGATGACTCATGTCGAGTCAAATTGAATTATGGAGTTCACTCATTTCATATGACATGTCGAGTGAAATTACTCATGAACCATCATCTGGTTCAGTCGACAGGGGACATCCCTCAGATGACTCATGTCGAGTCAAATAGAATTATGGAAATCACTCGTATCATATGACATATCGAGTGAAGTTACTCTTGAACCATCATCTGGTTCAATCGACCGGGGACATCCCCCAAAAGACTCATGACGATTCAAATAGAGTTTTAGAAATCACTCGTTTCATACGACATGTCGAGTGAAATTACTCTTGAACCATCATCTGGTTCAGTCGACCGGGTACTTCCCCCAGATGACTCATGTCGAGTCAAATAGAATTATAGAAATCACTCGTTTCATATGACATGTCGAGTGAAATTACTCATGAACCATCATCTAGTTCAGTCGACAGAGGACATCCCTCAGATGACTCATGTCGAGTCAAATTAAGTTATGGAAATCACTCATTTTATAAGACATGTCGAGTGAAATTACTCCTGAAACATCATATGGTTCAGTCGACATAGGACATCCCCCAGATGACTCATGTCGAGTCAAATAGAATTATGAAAATCACTCGTTTCATACGATATGTCGAGTGAAGTTACTCATGAACCATCATCTGGTTCAGTCGATAGGGGACATCCCTAAGATGACTCATGTCGAGTCAAATTGAGTTGTGGAAATTACTTGTTTCATTCGACATGTCGAGTGAAATTACTCCTGAAACATCATATGGTTCAGTCGATAGAAGACATCCCTTAGAAGACTCATGACGAGTCAAATAGAGTTACAAATTTTCTTCGATCAATATGACATGTCAAGTCATACAAAGACATTCGCTCACTTCATACGACATGTCGTGGCAAATCCTGAACCTTTTGAGGTTCAATCCACTTGACACATCCCCACGGGATTCATGTCGAGTCAAAAAGTTCCACGAGATTCATGTCGAGTTGGAATATTCACTTCAATCCGAATGATATGTCGAAATATTCCAACATACCCATTGTTGTGATATTTTTATATCATACCGCAAGTGTACGGTGTCAAGTTTTAGTATAAATGAGTTAAGAGTGTCGAACCCACAGGGATTGCGTTAACTCCGCACTAAGTACTACAATTGATAATCCTAACTTTATTTAGAAAATAAATAATAAAGATTTTTAATAAATAAATAAAATAAAAAATATTTAGATAGGAGGAACTAATACGATAGAGATTCTGGATCCTGATTTCACCTAGATGTCGCCTATGTATTTGTCATACCAATTAATCCTTGTTCAGTTATATTATTTATAAGTCAAGATTCTGCAAATATCCACTCCTCTCTCGAGCATCAGTGAAAATATCATCAACTACAGACTTCGATATCTCTATAAAAATCCAATAGTTAACGACTCATTACGTTTTGTGATTCTATATTAACGACTTCAAAGGACTACATATTCTCTCGAACTATATAAAATCCTAGGCTATATTCTCTAGATATATTCAAAATCTCCTCTCTCGAGTGATAGATTCTAAACATTCATCATCTTCAATTGTGGCCAACAATCAAGAAGCATTAAACTCAAAAGAATATAAATAAATTAATAAAACTTCATAATAAAATTGATAAACAAAATACAAGGTTCAAGCATAGATTACATTATTCTCCAGAATTAATGAGTTAATTCATGACAACAGATAAAAACAATAATAAACAAGCCATGAATCTAATGGAAATCATTAGAGTTATAAGAAAGAAACAAGAAGATAAAACCCAAATTGAATCTCTTCCTCCTCGGACTTCACCGCCTTTGTCTCCTCTCGTCACTCTTCAATCATCTCCTTGGATCTCTAAAAATATTTATTTCTGTGTTTTGTGCAGTGTATTAGCCTCCCCCTTAATTCTGGACGAACTGTTATATTTATAATGGAGGCTGTGAGTCATTGGGTATCATTAGGAATCTTTAAAAACCTAAAATTAAATCCTGGAATACATCCTGCGGCGCGTCAGATATCCCATTGCGTTGGCGCCATGGCGCTAAATTCCCGGTAAATTGTATGGAAATTGAACCCGTGAAGAGGCGCCATGGCGCCTTTGCTTTATTTAGAAAATGGCGCCATTGTGGCGCCAAGGCGCCAATGTGGCGCCAAGGCGCCAATGCTGTGAATTTGTGGCGCCTTGGCGCCATTCTCTCGGGATTTTGGCTGGGTTTAATATTCTTGAAAGCGTCATGGCGTCAATTACTCTCATGCTCGTCCTGTGTTCCCGAAAGTTCCCAAAACACGTGCAATTGTTCCCAGATCTATGTATTAATGCTCCTACAAATAAAACAAAAATAAACTATAAATGACATTTAAATATCTCAAAATATAACAAAACGGTAAGCTAAAAATGTCGTAATAAGTGGGTATAAACCACACTTATCACCCATCTTCCCTTAAATCCGTAAAATTATGTCGACTGAGGTTGCCTCTAAAACCAGGATCAGCAAAATGACTGACAGAGTCCTGATTCGCTCGACATAAGTAGTACTACTCTCCAAGTCTAGGACTTCTAGACTTAGAGAGTAGAGGGACAAACTGTACAATCCAAATTTGGGCCCAATGGCATAACTGTCATTCCACATTTGGGCCAATCACGAAACCAAAGCCCCAAGACCACCAATAGATCTAAATTGAGAAACCAGCTTTGGACCGAAAGACCAGACCAACCCAACCCAGAGCCCATCATCACAGATTTAACAGCTTAGGAAGGCCAACAGATTCATGAGTAATTGGATTGGGAAAATGCCTACAATAATAAACTCCATTAATCAACAGTTACGGTCATAAACCCTCCATTAACACATCCAATGGATAGAAGAGGTTTAAATGAGCCAACGACAGAATGACCTATAAAAGAGATGAGCTTGGGCACAGAGAAAAAGGGAGGGAAGATAATTCCATTGTATACCATTCAAGAAATCATTACATCATAGCCTTCACGGCAAACAAACGGAGACTGGGGTAACTTCAGACTTTGTTCTCCTTACTTTCGACTTATTTACACTACTGACTTGAGCGTCGGAGTGCCTACGGCTCCCACCACACCAGTGGGTAGTAACCTCCTCGCTCTTTCCACTCTTATTTTGCAGGTTCGCTGGTGCCCTTCATTTGAATTCTCGATTGTGGACCTCAGCCGAAATCTAAAGTCTACACTATCCTATAGTCAAAGGATTACATAGGCTACTCGACTCGAGGAGATTCCTATTGACGGTGGTGTGTACTTCCATCTATTAGGAATCGCCTGTGAGTCATTCAGTATTCGCTTCAATAAATATCCACATGTTTATACCAGTTTCCAAAACTCATAGTACATCAGGTTAAACCATTGGAACTCCAATTCCAATATACGACATGTGCTAGTCTTCTAGGTTATAGGAATTCGACCGTATTCCAAAACCAACGACTATGAATATTTGCTTTAAGAATAGTTTACACCTAGTGTCAAGACTATTATGAGGTCGATGTCATTCTTAGCATATCTATACATCAATCTAATACACATAATGAAAATACCATTAATAAGCTATGAAATGAAAAATATAGTTATTTTATTATTAAATAATAAAATTTACAAATCAGATTGGCACTCCAAGCACCAACTCCATCAGAGAGTGTTTTGGTGTGGTAAAGATTGGATTAAAGTATTGAATTTATTTAATTTGATGTATTTTATCAATTTGAAGAAATTATAAAATTAGGGTTCATAACCCTTTCCCAATTTGGGGCTTTTGAACAAGAAAGGATTAAAATACAAAACCTGAAAAATTCTAGGGCTTCTCGGCAATTTGACAAAAAAATTGGATTTTGTGTTGCAATTTATATTTTCATGTATTAGACATGTATAAAAATCATTTTGGGATTAATTTGGAATCACTTAAATATGTATATGACAATTTGAGGACCAAAATGATCAAAATGTATAGTTTATGGGTCTCACGGTATTAATAATAAAAATATGATTTTTAGATTAAAATTCAGTTTTTATTATTGAGTAATTAGGATAATTGGTTTATTTTAATTGCCCAAGAAAAATATTTATCAGAAATTATTTCGGAGTGAAAATACACGAAAACGGTGAAAAACGGCATTACCAGGTAACAACTGCCCAAACAGTAAATTGGTCACTGTTCGAGCAGTCCACGAACTGTCCAAATATTTTTGAGGCTGACCTGGGCAATCCCCATGTGGCATTGGTCGGTCGATTCAGCCGGAAACGCATTTTATGATATTTCGGAAAAAATATATTTTCGCAAAAGTTTCGCGATATTTCTATATATATTTATGTCGTTATTTGATACCGAATAAATATTTTAGGTAATATGATGAATTATTAATATTGATATTGGATTGAAATTTATTCGTAAGTTAAAAAAAATTTAAACTACGATTTCGCCCGAATCACGCTTCTTCTGATGCCCCCCGCCCTTATAAAACCCCAACACCTCATTCACATACAATTGCATAACAATTACAATAATTGCTACGCAATTGTAATTATAGAGGTGCTAAACAGATAGCATCTCTATAAATAGAGGTGTTTGGCACCTCATTTCCTTCAGCTCTTCATCCATAAATCTCTCTTTGAGAATTTGTGAAGGGTCCTAGCTCTTGTGTGTTTTATTTTTCATGCTTTACTGTAATTTACTTTTTCAGTAATAAAATTATATGTGTTTTTATTCAAAGCATGAGTAGCTAATTCCATCATGTTGGGGTAAATGGTGAAACTCTTAATATGAGAATACATATTAATATTACTTATATGATAATATATGAATTATAATCTGAAGACTAATATTTAATCTACTCTTATATTTACGGCTGTCTTGATTCGCTGTAATCAATCTCATCTCGGTTGATATAGTTAATATTTTACCCCATATTATATGAGAGAGATTTAAATCTGGACTAATTATTAACAAATTTTGTTACTGTCTTTATGGCAGATTTTATATATTTGACATATTTGAGTACCTAACTAGACATGTTATAGACAAATGTTATCTCCATATATATGGTTGGTTTTATATGTTTTGACATAATTAATTCATAAAGTAAATTAATTAGATAATAATGACAATTTATATATTATAAAAGGTAAAATTTCTCTATAAAGTGGATCCACTAGCTCCAACATTCTATTTTATTATTGCAGTCCAATTTAAAATTGTTCATTACTTCAAATAATTCAGTATTTTTATTTTCAATTGAATTATTATTTTATTTTAATAAATCTATTCCAAGTGGATCGACCCCGACTTACCGAGTTATTTTATGACTTCGACAATCTTATACTTGTGAATAAAAAACCACTTTGTGAGTGTGTCAGTGAAACCCGATGGGTCATTTATTGTAATTCGTGATTCATTTGTTATGTACCCGGGGTCGGTATTTACCATGAACACAATAAAAATAATCAATTTTAATTTGCTGTTATTATAGCATTGGACTCTGAATAGCACAATCCCATTTGTCAATATATTGATAACTGAAGTTTTTGAAAGCTTATTTCATTTTTATTGTGTGCTAATAATACCACATATTTATGCATTTTCACATATGTCAACTTCCATTAACCACATAAAGAAGAGAAGAATATTGATGGACTTCAGTATTCCACCTCAATAGTACTTTCTTCGATTTAATGACCAACAAATTGAGCTGAATTGAGTCAAGCCGCAGCCAAGTTATAATATCTCATATCACTTCAGTTCAAAATTTATTATAATGAAGTAGATGGAGATATATTTTTTGTGATTTTGAATTTTAAAATTGTATTAGTTCTTTATTTTATTATTTTATTATTTTATTAGTCCACTCTAACTAAAATTAGAGAAAATAATTAAATTGTATTAATATAAATTGCAAGTGAAGAAATAACAATTTCATGACTAAAATTTTGATACATAAGTAAATAAATTATTACAACACCTTAAAATGAATTTAATATAACGCAAAAAAAAAAAAGTGAGTAAGTCATTAAATGATTAAACAAAAACGTGTAAAAAATGTTTAATGATTATTATTATTATTATTATTTTATTATTATTATTATTATTATTATATTTTATTATTATTATTATTATTATTATTATTTTTAAAATTTTGAAGAGCCCTAATGAAAATTTCTTCTTCATATTAAGCCTGTAGATAGAATTGTTGAATTAAACAAAAACTGTCATGTTGCCTTATCTGATCTACTTTGGCAACTTGGATAACCTTTTTAGGAACCAATAACTATGGATACTGACAAAGAGTTAGGTACTATAAATCTCTGCAGATCTAGCAAAATGTGACGGTTATTTGATGGATTTTTCTCTAGTTATAAATTTAGCCTTTTCAAAGTCCATGATGGGGTATGGAATTTGACAAAGTAATCCATTATAAAGACTATTTAGTTAGCTATAGATATGGTCGGTTGCAACTAGACCCGGTCAAGGTTCCGGTTCGGTTAGAATTTTTACCCTAACCGAACTGGTTGGAACCGCTGGAACCGAACGGTTCCAAACCGACTGTCACCCAACGGCTACTAGCCGCTGGGTGACAGGGCTGGGGGCAGGGAGCCGTTGCTTCCTACCCCAATTTCCAAAAAAAAAAATTGGGATTTCTCAAATTACCCCTAATAACGGTAATAAAACGGTTAGTTTTAGGGGCAATTTAGGTATAACAAAAATATTCTAAAAATGTATAAATAGGGGCGATTTTTCATTATTTCAACATACCAATTTCTCAATTCTCAATTCTCTCAATTCTTACAATTCTCTTATTCTCAATTCTCTCATTTACAAATTACAAATTACAATTTATCATTCTCAATTTAAATAATTGTAAAATTACAATGGGGAAATATCTTTCAAATGTAATGGAACTACGTGAGCTTTGATTCCTCTCACCCCTGGAGGATACGTAGGCAACTTAAGTTTTTAAGAATTTAAGTTAAAACTCTTTAATTTAATTTTTTTTCATAAGAATTTTATTTGTAATGTAATGTAATTATGTAATGTAAGTTTATTATATAAATTCAAAATCATAATTTTAAATTATTTTATTTTATTAATCTCAATTTTTATTATTATTTTTTTAAAAAAACGAATGGAACCGGAACCGGAACCGAACAGTTCGGTTCAAGTTCAGGTTCAGGTTCCGATTCGGAACCGAACCGAATCGCCGGTCACCTCTAGCTGCAACTACTTTAGTCGACAGTATTAATTAAACATTCAATGTTCCACCCAACAAGTATTCTGTTAATGCCTTTGCATTTGCTGGGGGAGTTGGACTGTCCTGTCTATCGAAATTTACGGATCCAATTCAATCCAAAAGTTAATTTCAGAGTTGAGAGTTGTTGTGATAAAAACTCACACAATATAGGAGAAATGAGAGAAAACTCTTTTTTATTACTGCAAATAAAGAATTATAAAGCTTACTAAAAACTTTACAAAAAACTATCAACTCTCTTACACTCCATTACTCTCAATGTTTTGGGATGATTATAACATTGCCATGATGCTCCTTTTTTAGTTGCCAAAACGTGTGCTACAGTGGCACACGTTTTGGCAACACGTTTTGCCAACCCAATGTGTTACGCGTTATGCTTGTTGTATCCAACATTTTCAAACAAGCTGGCTGCCATTTGCATGCATGCAAAAGTCATGCAAAAGTCAACAAATCTCCCCATCGGTGAAGATTTGTCCTAAAATCTGAGCCGACCATCAATCACCCAAATCGGATCCCCAAAAGGATCCACCCCTGGCTGCATCTGTATGACTGCCTACGTACCCTGAGTTGGGATCAAGCCAATCGTAGTTCTCTGTATCTTCATACTTTGACTATATGAAGAGTTTTGTCATCCCGGCTATAGCACGACAGATTTCAAGCTTCTCATTCGGTAAAACTTTTGTGAATATATCGACACCATTGTCATCAGTGTGAATCTTTCTGAGTTCTAACAGCTTTGAACTCAGGACGTCCCATATCCAGTGATACCTTACATCGATATGTTTTGACCTCGAGTGAAAAGTAGAATTTTTATCAAGGTAGATAGCACTCTGGCTATCGCAGTACAAAATGTACTTCTCCTGCTTGAAACCCAATTCCTGGACAAATGTCTTCATCCACAATAATTTCTTACAAGCTTCTGTAACTGCAATGAATTCTGCCTATGTTGTAGAAAGTGCAACACATCTCTGCAACCTTGACTACCATGCCACAGCTCCCCCTGAGAGAGTAATTAGATATCCCGATGTAGACTTACAAGTATCCACATCACCTGTCATATCTGAATCGGTGTAGCCCATTAACACTGGCTTGTTGCTTCCAAAACATAATCTCATTTTGGATGTGCCTCGAAGATACCACATTATCCATTTAACAGCATTCCAGTGTTCTCTTCCTGGGTTTGACATAAACCTGCTGACCAATCTAACTGCGTGTGCTAGGTCTGGCCTTGTGCACACCATGGCATACATGAGACTTCCCACTACTGAGGTTTGTCAATTTTGTTATGAAGTTTTATTGAGTTATTTATATTCTTTTGAGTTTAATGTTTTGTGTTTACTGGCCACAAATACGATGATATATGTTTGAAATCTATCACTCGAGAGATGGGATTTTGAATGGATCTAAAGAATATGACCTAGGATTTATAGAGTTCGAGAGAATCTGTAGTTCCTTTGAAGTCGTTAATACAGAATCACAAAGTGTAACGAGTTGTTAACTACTAGATTTTTATAGAGATATCGAAGTCTATAGTTGATGATATTTTCACTCGGCACTCGAGAAAGGGAGTGAATATTTTAGGAGTCTTGACTTATAAACAATATAACTGAACAAAGATTAATTGGCACGACAAATATATAGGGGATAAATAGGTGAAATCAGACTCTAGAATCTCTATCGTATTAGTTCCTCCTATATAATTATTTTTATATTTATTTATTAAAATCTTTATTATTTGTTTTCTAAATAAAGTTAGGATTATCAATTGTAGTACTTAGTGCGAGTTAACGCAATCCTTGTGGGTTCGACACTCTTTCACTGATTTATACTAAAACTTGACATCGTACACTTGTGGTACGATATAAAATATCACAACACTAGTATTCAATGAAGACAATATCTCGGCTTCTGACAATCTTCTTCTCAACATGATCATACAGTTTGTAGCCGAAATTATCCAAACCATAGCCAATAAAGATACACTGTCGCGTCTTTGCCTAGGTAAAATATGTGAGTTTAGATTTAGAATAAGAAGATCTGCTTATAAACATTAACATTTATTTTGGTAGCATTTGGTTGTAATTGGAGTAAAGTTATTGGTGATTAAAAAAAGCAATTTTGACTCTACTTGAAAAGCTTAAAATGTAGGATTGTGAGAGAAAAAGTTCTAGAGTTTTTGGTGAATAAAAATTTTATTTTGTCTCTACTGAAGAAGCTTAAAATTTTGGATTTGGAGAGTAAAAATCCTAGAGTTTTTTTTTTTAATTGTATAAAATATTTTTATTTTATTTCACAATCTTAATTTATTCATTTCAAAAAAACTTAAAAAACCTCGTCAGTAACTTGTAATACAAAGTTATCGTTGACTACTACTAAACTGTAACATCTCGATTATCACGAACGATCACGATAGCCATTTCCAACACATGTAAAATATTATCTATCATAAAATCATATACATGAGTGAGTTCGTATTTGTAAAATTATTTTTTCGAAAATCCGGTATAATTTTTTACAATTTTTAGTACTCATTTATTTCAATTATATTTATGGACAACCCTCGATATTTCGATCATAACTTGGGCTACATGTGTCCGTTTGTTGTGATCTTGGTACCATCGGAAAACTTAGACATAGGCCTACAACTTTCATGTTAAGTATTTCCCGAATTTTGAGCAGAATTGAGTCAAATTTAAGTATTTTTCAGATTGTACTGCATAGTGACGAGAATGTGGTGGACATTTTGACAAATGGAAAATAAAAATAAAAATATTTTAATTCCAATTTTTTTGGGGCACATATATAAAGCCTTACTATTCATGCTTCTCTCTCACTCCCCTCAAATAAAATACCCGAAATAATCCCTATTTTCAACTCTCAAGGTAATTCTAACTAGATTGGGATTTGTTGTTTCCAGGAGAATTAAGTAAGCTTTGTAAGTGTGCTCTTCACTCTATGGTTTGTTATGAACACTAACTTGCATTTTCAAGTTTTTAAATAGAGGAAATTTGCTTATTTGATAATTTAGAAAGAAATAAAACAATCATTAACTTGGATAATAATTTTTAATTTTCTCTTAAATTATTAGGAACTAGTAATAAGTTGGTTGGGGGAGGGGGTGTGATGAACATTAAAAAGTATAAATTTAATAAAATAATAAAATAATAATTAAATTTATGTTTTATCTATTTTTATTGTGATTTTTATTTCTTATATAAGTGAAATAATACTTTGAATGCATAATTAGAAAAATGGATGTGACATTTGAATTTTAGAGACCAGGAACATAAAATGGTGTTATAATAATATACAATTTCCGCTTTACGTAATTTTTATATTTAGGCCATAACTCTTTACTCCGATATCGAACTGAGGTAATTCCTTCAAATAAAAGAAAACTCAAATATTCACAACCTTGTTCTTTATAAGATATTCTGATTATGAGGTTTCAAGGTCAAAATTGATGAAGAAGCCATTAAAAAAAAATAAAAGAAAAAAAAATAATATTTGTGGCCTTCATTCACATGCAATTGCGTAGCAATTACAATAATGCTGAGCAGTGAGCACCTCTATAAATAAAGGTGCTCAGCACCTCATTTCCTTCAGCTTCATCCATAAATTTCTCTATTTGGGAATTTGTGAAGGGTCCTAGCTCTTATATGTTTTATTTTTCATGCTTTGCTGTAATTTATTTTTTCAGTAATAAAATTATGTGTGTTTTTATTCAAAGCATGAGTAGCTAATTCCATCATTTTGGGGTAAATGGTGAAACTCTTAATATGAGAATATAAATTAATATTATTATAATATATGAATTGTAATATGAAGACTAATATTTAATCTACTCTTATATTTGCGGGTGTCTTGATTCGCTGTAGACAATCTCATCTTGGTTGATATATTAATACTTTACCCCATATTATTATGAAAGAGTAATCAAATCTGGACTAATTGTTGAAAAATTTGTCACTGTCTTTATGACTGGTTTTATATATTGACATATTTGAGTACATAACTAGACATATTATAGACAAATATTATCCACCACATATATGGTTGGTTTTATATATTTTGACATAATTAATTCCTAAAGTAAATTAATTGGATAATAATGACAATTTATATATTATAAAATGTAAAATTTCTCTATATAGTGGATCCACTAGGTCCAACATTCTATTTTATTGTTGCAGTCCAATTTAAAATTATTCATTACTTCAAATAATTCAACATTTTTATTTTCATTCGAATTATTATTTGATTTTACTAAATCTATTCCAAGTGAATCGACCCCGGACTTACCGAATTATTTTATTATTTCGACAATCTTATACTTGTGAGTAAAGAACCACTTTGTGAGTATGTCAGTGAAACCCGATGGGTCTTTGTTGTAATTCGTGATTCATTTGTTATGTACCGGGGTCGGTATTTACCATGAGCACATAAAAATAATCAATTTCTCTCGTGGATGTAGGTTGGAGCCGCTTTCCGTCGAACGTCGACTACGTAAATCATGTCTCTCTGATTTTCTATCAGTTGCCAAGTTTGTGCGGTTCCCACCAACCAAATAAATTCACCGTTGGCTGAGGTTTGTTCGAGAAGAAAATTCTCTATTTTACCCTTATAACGAAAAACAGTCGTCAATATTTTAATTTGCGGTTATTATAGCATTGGATTCTGAATAGCACAATCCCATTTGTCAATATATTGATAACTGAAGTTTTTGAAAGATTATTTCATTTTTATTGTGTGCTAATAATGCCCCATATTTAGGCATTTTCACATATGTCAACTTCGTACACCACAGAAAGAAAAGAGAAGAATATAGATGGACTTAAGTATTCCACACATATATGGTTGGTTTTATATGTTTTGACATAATTAATTCTTAAAGTAAATTAATTGGATAATAATGACAACATTCTATTTTATTGTTGCAGTCCATTTTAAAATTATTCATTACTTCAAATAATTCAGCATTTTTATTTTCATTCGAATTATTATTTTATTTTACTAAATCTATTCCAAGTGGATCGACCCCGGACTTACCGAGTTATTTTATTACTTCGACAATCTTATACTTATGGGTAAAGAATCACTTTGTGAGTGTGTCAGTGAAACCCGAGGGGTCATTTGTTGTAATTCGTGATTCATTTGTTATGTACCCGGGGTCGGTATTTACCATGAGCACAATAAAAATAATCAATTTCTCTCGTGGATGTAGGTTGGAGCCGCTTTCCGTCGAACTACGTAAATCATGTCTCTCTGATTTTCTATCAGTTGTCAAGTTTGTGCGATTCCCACCAACCAAATAAATTCAACGTTGGCTAAGGTTTGTTCGAGAAGAAAATTCTCTATTTTACCTTTATAACGAAAAATAGTCGTCAACATTTAAATTTGTGGTTATTATAGCATTGGATTCTGAATAGCACAATCCCATTTGTCAATATATTGATAACTGAAGTTTTTGAAAGCTGATTTCATTTTTATTGTGTGCTAATAATAATAAGACCCCATATTTAGGCATTTTCACATATGTCAACTTCATACACCACTGAAAGAAAAGAGAAGAATATTGATGGACTTCAGTATTCCACCTCTATAATACTTTCTTGTTGGAAAGATATGTGTTGTAAATCATTTTTTAACATGCATAATTCAAGAAAATTAATAAAAATAAATATGCAATTGATTGAAACTTAGAAAAACCTGGAAAATGTTGAAGAAGATTAAAACTTGGTCCAGGTCGAGATAAATCTCTGTCCTTAAGAACTTATCAGCCCCGTCTCGGTGCTCAACGGATTTTGTGGCTAATGTTCTCCCAGGATAACCCGGATTCCTCTTGTTCAAGGGGCACTCCTTAACAAGATCTCGAACTGGAAAATGGAGGAACTCTCTCAGACTCAAAACAGTAAAATCAGACTCACAAATTTTGATTGTTTTTCCATTTTTGAGAGTGAACATGGAGGCATCCTTATAAAGGCATGGAAGGGTGCCTTAAGGGCACCCTTTGGTTTATGGTGCAACCCTCCATAGGGTTGTACCTCTCCAATGCACCCTCTCATTCAAAAGACATATCTATCCTCCAATGATATTTGAAGAATTTTCAACAATCCCCCACAATTCTTCAAACATCCATACAGACACTTGAGAGAGTTTCCATGAACTAAAGCTGCATCGAAATAGGTAGCTTTCGCCTTGAACCTTTCCTAGTGAATGACAATCGGATTTACTTGGCAAACCAGTGACCCATAGTCTTGAACTGTTCTGCCGTTGGTGTAAACCAAGACAACTGCCAACACACAGTTTTACTTCGACCATTTCCCGTTCTACGGTTGTGTTCATTTCGGCCCTGAACAACGGTCCTGGATTCATCAAGCACTTTAGGGTAACCCGCCTTTAAAAGTTCCCATGGAAGCGACCTCACTTCTTACTTGAAATAGGTGATCTACTATGAAGAGGTAATCTGTCTTTACCCCCATTAGGACTCATCTCCTAATATAGTGATCATTAAAAGCCTTAGCTTATCCTAACCAATGACAGACAGCACTCAGCGTCATTATCGGAATGGGAAAGAGTACAAAACTCTTCAGTGCTTGTTTTGAATTGTACAAAGTTTCTGTTGTCCCTTTTGAACCTAGATCTTGGGATCTCCAGTCAGCTAGGTTGGGTTTCCACAGTGAAAATTCTTAGATTATAGGCTTCAAGCCCATTCCCCTCGATGACTTCTCAACTTGCTCTCGAGGTAAACCTTTAGTTAGTGGATCCGCTAGGTTTCCTTCGACTCAACATAATCGATCGATATTATGCTACTTGCGAGCAGTTGACCTATGGTATTATGTCTCCGACGTATGTGTCGAGACTTACCATTATACATTGTATTTTGGACTCTCCCAATAGCGATTGGCTGTCACAATGTATGCTAATCGTTGGCACCGGTTTGGCCCAACTAGGAATATCCTCCAGGAAGTTTCTAAGTCATTCTGCTTCTTCCGTTGTTTTGTCTAATGCTATGAACTTAGATTCCATAGTAGACCGGGCAACATATGTTTGCCTCGAGGATTTCCATGACACGACTGCATTACCAAGTGTGAAAACAAATCCAACCGTAGATTTGGAATCCACTATATCAGATATCCAGCATCACTGTATCCCTCTAGAACAGCAGGATATCTCTCGTAATGTAGCCCATATTTTGAAGTTTCTTATACCTCAAAACACTTACTATGGCTTTCCAGTGGATGTGTCCTGGATTGCTCGTATATCTGCTAAGCCGATTCACAACTTGAGCTATATCTGTATATTTCAACCACACTAAATTGGAGGGTAAAGCCTTCTTTTATAAGGCTTTGAGGGGTGCCAAAGGAGCACCCCTTGGGGTGGGGTTGTAACCCTTCATGGTTAGTAACCACCCCTCTCCCAT
Source organism: Zanthoxylum bungeanum (assembly GCA_019454045.1). Taxonomy (NCBI): domain Eukaryota; kingdom Viridiplantae; phylum Streptophyta; class Magnoliopsida; order Sapindales; family Rutaceae; genus Zanthoxylum; species Zanthoxylum bungeanum. The sequence goes on from SKCR01041157.1 coordinate 15,430, forward strand.
CCAAAAGACATAAAAGCCCTTTTATAATTGAAGAATTTACAACAATCCCCCACAATTCTTCATCCAATTCACCATTCAAGAATGCTGTCTTTACATCCATTTGATGTATTTCAAGACCAAATATAGCTGCTATGGCTATGAGCATTCTTATCGATGTGATGCGAGTCACCGGTGAATAGGTGTCAAAGTAATCAAGGCCTTCCTTTTGTCTATAACCTTTTATGACAAGTCTTGCCTTATACTTATCTATTGATCCATCCATTTTCATCTTCCTTTTGAATATCCATTTGTAGCCCA
>SKCR01041158.1:0-15801 GCA_019454045.1 Zanthoxylum bungeanum
ATCACATGTTAGGCCTGGGGCTGCAGATGTGTCTCTACCCTACCCCGTACGAAACATATATCGGACATCAAGCAACCAGTCTCTTTAAATCGGACAATCCTGACCTGGTCATATTGTCCCGACGGTTGCAACCTTTTATAGAGTACTAGTTCTGTGTCCTGCGTGATCATCACCTCCATATGTCTGAAGCGATACTTTCCATCTCGACATCACATCCAGTACACTACGATTCTCGATAAACCCAAAAGAGGTGTACACAGAACCGGTTAAGGTCCCCAACAACCAAAACCAAAGTTTACCGATTGTCGCAAGTACTAGCGATGTAAGTCTCAGGTTAAGACCATATACACCTACCCTGATGCGGCCTCCCATAGACACGCAGACATACTACCAATGGGATTCCGCGGGGTCTATCCAGAGCGAAGCTGTTTTCCGTACCATCGGTAAACACAACCTCCTATCGCACTTGCATAAGTATCCAATACTTAATATATGAGAACTATGCCGTTGTGCCCTCACAACTGCACAAGCGCAATACTAGTCTATTCCGCATTATCGATGTCCGATCTCGATAATACTCTGACTAGGGATATTTAATGATCAAACCTTTATGGATTGATACTGTCTCATATCATCTCAATCCGTATTAATCATATGGACTTTCGCCATTTATATATCAAAGTAAATAATTTTACAAAATGGCAAAAGGCAATTTCATTATCACATAGTTAATTTTGTACAATAATACAATATCATTTACAAACAGTGACGCTATGGGACATAATGTCTAACACCGGTATATGCTTCGTACGGGGAAGACACAATTCCAAATTCCAGCCCTAGGCCTAGCATGTGACATCCGATATTGGATCGTATTACGCAATACATTGTATACTACGCCTGATACATATTATATATTCTTTGTTGAATATTTCTAGAGAATTGGGTAGGCACTGTGCTTTGCTAGAAGCCAACTGTCTTGTAAATCGGTGAGAACGTGGTACGAGGTGCGCACGTGTTGGATAGTCCGATAACCGTATTTACTGCCAACATATCTAGGGATCTCTTGGGTCACTTCCCAAAGATTCACCAATGACATTTGACTCGAACACAATTAATCTGGGATTAATTGCGGCAAGAATTTTTATCTGGGAATAAATTCGTCTAGAAGAAATAAAGTGATTAATTTAGAATTAATCGGTAAAATAAATTTGATAGTTAAATTGGATTTTTCTATTTAATTTATTTAATTGGACTAAAATAATATATTGGATATATTAATTGAAATTGGATTTCAATTCGGAATTAAAATTGGATTTTAATTCATGCGAACGAATTAATTTGGAATTATTCGTAAGCGACTTTCGTAATAATTTTTCTAGGCATTATTATTTAATTAAATTGGATTTAATTAAGTCGCAACGGAAAATTCGTTTAATCGGATTAAACAAATCCGGGACCAAAGCTAAGTTGTATGTTGGAAGCCAACTTAAATTTTGAATTTAAATTGGGTGGGACCCGTTGACTTACATCACATGTCAAGCAGTTGATGGAAGTTGTTGAGCTTATTAAATGTTGCATTTACACCAACACACCAAAAAAAAACTTAAAATCAAGTTTTTGGAAAACAAAAGCAACTATTCATCTTTTCTCTTTCTTGCCAAAATCGTGACTTGCTCTCTCCCTATTAAAATTTCTGTTGCAAAACTTCTACAAGCTAGTACTTAAAGGAGTTGAATGAGGTGTTAGGGAAACTCACCCAAGTGTTGGAAACACTCAACAAAGCTTGGAGCTTCAACTTCCAATGAGATTTTTTGAAAGTTCTCATCCGATCAATGTAAGTTATTCCACAAACTTTCTTGATAAATTCACTCACAAATCAATGTTTAGAGACCTTGGGCATGTGTAGGACACTAACAATGGTATCAGAGCCAATCTAAGCATGATTTGAATTCTAGGGTTCTTAACTTTAATTTGGGTATTTTTGCTTGGAGCATGATTTTTCCAAATTGGTTGTTTGGTTGTGATTAAATGATGATATCCAAGGGTTGTGCATCAATGGATTTGAGAAAAATTGATTAGATTAATTTTCCCCAAAAATCCTCACTTGGCCGCAAGTAACCCTAGGTATGCTTATGGTGATTTTTTGAATTTAAAAATTGGATGTGTTAAATGACATGAAATTGAATGTTAATTGTTGATTTAATTGGATTGAAATCAAAATTGGATGTTAATTTCATCTGTTTGCCGTGAGTTTGAGCATGTTGTTGGATGAATTGATTTTGCCTCAATTTTATGTTGGACATGAATTTGAGAATTAAGCATGATTAATTAGATTAATTGATGTTTTGAAAATATTAGATTAATTAATTGATTGTGCAATATTATGTTAATTTAATTTGTTGTAATTGGGCTAATGGGCTTGGTTGGGCCAAGTATGGTTTTGGACAATTGGGTTGGATCCAATTGGGCCTAAAACATTTCCATAAAGTCCAAATATGACTATTGGGACTTTAATAATTTAATTGGGGCTAATGGGCCTAATTGATTTTGGCACAGGGTGATTCCTAATTGGGCCTTGGCATTTTGGGTTTGATCCATTATGACCAAAGCCTATGCCTAAAGAATTAATTGAAAGCTCATTGGACTTTAATTGAATAGGCATTGGATGCTAATTGGGCCTTTGAGACCCATTTAGATTGGATTTGGAATCCAAGTCTAAAAGGCACAATTAAAAGTGTAATTATTTAATTTGGTATTAAATATGAATTAGTATTGGATACAATTAAATTGGATTTAAAATTGTAGTTCGATATAATTGAATAGTACGTACTTTGAGTATTTATTCTTAAACGAGTTGGACTCGCGCAAATCAAATCATTGTAAGAACATTGGATGGTCATTAATCAAAAATTAATTAATTGGATTAGATTGATTGACAGCATGCTTTGTGTGAATACTTGGATGTATTTGTATGAATAATGTATATCAGATGGATATTAGTTGGGTGGGGGCAATTTTGGAAATTATTATAAATTTGGAATTTATTTAAATTGGACCTGCGTGTCCAGTCTTTCACCTCGATTCTCTTTGTATTTCTCTCTCTTTCCCCTTCCCTCAATGTAAATGAGGTTTCTTTATTGTATTGTGTAATTGGGTAGAAGAATGTAAAGTGCTAGCGAGAGAGAGGAAAGAAAAGAGATTTATTCTAGGAACAAATTGTATTATATATTCATCTGCATATCATTATTACTTTATCGCGTCTTATTATGTTTTTAGAATGCATGTTTAAGGGTGTATGATGAGACCTAATCAAAGATAATAAATTGGTTGCCAATTTACGTGAAAAATCCCCACTTTAATATTAAGTGTTTTCCTTCCATTGAGTGGTTCTCTCTCAAGATCCAAGATTGACTTTGATTTGTTGGCCAAAGTCAAGATCATTGTCCATCGCGGATGTGTTTGAACCACGAAAGCTTTGTTATATATCTCATGTCTTGGGCAGTTGTGACCTAAGGGCCAAAGTCAAGGTCACTTCTGTACATCGACGTGGATTACGAAGTTTTCCCACTGTCAATGGGTCACTCTTAACTGGAATCATTAAGCTTATTGAGCCAAAGCCAAGGCTTAGTTGATTCAGAGGAAAAGGTTAGGATGATATATTGGATATATGTTTTGGACTTTGAGGTCCACCTACCGGATCTAGGAATTGGATGGGATCCAATTGATCTTAGAGATCTACCTAGTTAAGTTTCATACAGCTTGTTGGCCAAAGTCAAGGTTGTGTGTTATTTAACGGGATCCTAGCCCACTAGGAAACTAGGTTTCCCGAGTACTGCACAGAGGGTTAGAGGCTCGCCGAAAAATAGTTGGAGGCCAGTATGAAATTTTCAATTTCGTTTAATACTTTCTAAAATGAGCTTTTTTTTTATATCATGTTATATATATATATATATTAGTTGGACTAATATTGTTTTATTGCTTTCTTTGAACAGTTAGACTATACAAGACACTACTCCACTTGTAGTTGGTTATATAGTTGGACTATAGCAACCATTACATTTTGAGTGTACCCGAAATCGTTGATTGGATAGTTGGACTATTTCAATGGAGATGGCTGGAAAGATTAGCGTTAGGGACATCATCATGGGCGATAATGTCTTTAACGGCTCCAATTTTCCAGATTGGGAGATGAACCTCAGGATAGTCATAGGAGCCGAGAAGTTACTCTATGTCATAGAGAAACCTCTCGGGCTTGAGCCCGGAGTTGAGCAAACAGTAGAGCATGAGCTTTGGAAGACTCACCATGATGATAAATTTAGTGCTCAATCCATCATGCTTGCCGCAATGACTCCTCAATTTCGTCGTCAGAACAAAGGATTGGATCGTTATAGTATGATATTGAAATTGAAGGATCTTCACAGATCTAACCTTAGATCTCAGAAGTACGAATTGCAAAAGAAGCTCTTTCGATCGCGTATGTCAGAGGGTACATATGTCGAACACTATGTGTCATAGATGATTGCTGACATCGAACAACTAGGTCAGCTGGGCATAACCTTCGAGGCTGAGACTTCTATATATTTGATCTTATAGTCTCTGCTCGACTGCTGGGGCGGGTTCGTCGTGAACTACAACATGATGAACCAAGAAAAGACTCTTGGAGAGTTAATGGTGATGTTGAAAGAGGCAGAGCCAGAGCTTTTAAAGGGCAAGAAGCACGAGGCACATCTTACTTTGACATTTCAGAATGCCAAGGCTTGGCCGAAGGCTTCTGGAGGTGTGAAGAAAAAGAAGAAAAAGGGCAAGGCCAAACCAATACAGTCTTCTATGAAGACTAATGACATATCCCAAGACGTCTGCCTACATTATGGCAAACGGGGTCACTGGAAGCGTGACTGCCGTGAGTACAAGACGGAGTTGAAGGACCTGAAGACGGGCAAGGCTCCAGCTTCAGGTATGCTTGTTATAAACATGTCAACTACTGGTTTTAAAAATTAGATTTTTGATTTTGGATGTGGCACTCACATATGTACTGATGTGTAGGATCTGCTGATTAGCAGGAGACTGGCTTCAGATGAGATCGACCTTCGAGTCGGAATCGGGACGAGAGTCGCTGTTTTGGCCGTTGGGACCTATGTTTTATATCTGCCCTTAAGGTATGTAATTACATTAGGTGACTGTTATTTTGTACCTAGTTTGACTAAGGAACATCATATCTGTATTTTGTTTAACCCGATGCGGGTATACCTTTGTATTCTAGAACACTAGGTGTTTTGTATATAAAGATGACATTTTGATATGTACAGCAGATGTTAATAATAGTCTTTATATTTTGAATATAAATGAATCTCAAACATATAACAAGACAAACAAAAGGCTCAAATTGAGTAAAACAGATGAAACTTATCTGTGGCAATGTCGTCTGTGACACATTGACAAGACTCATATATCCACACTTTCGTAGAGTGGATACTTGTACGGATTTGATCCTAATTCATATGATGTATGTGAATCTTATTTATTAGGCAAAATGCCTAAAACACCTTTAAGTGGTAAAAGTGTACGTGCCACCGAGCTGTTAGCCCTCGATCAAGTGACGTATATGGGCCCATGTCTAGCTAGGCTAGAGGTGGTTATGAATACTTCGTAACCTTTATGGATGTTGCATCGCGTTATGGTTATGTGTATCTTATGAAATACAAGTCGAAAACTTTTGATAAATTCAAAGAGTTTCGACACGAAGTAGAAAAACAGACTTGCAAAAGTATTAAAAACATTGCGGTTGGACCATGGTGAAGAATATTTAAGCAATGAGTTTCAAGATTACTTAAAAGAATATGGTATTCTTTCACATTGGACTCCTCCCGGGACACCTCAATTGAACGGTGTTTCCGAACGAAGAAACCAAACTTTGTTGGACATGGTAAGGTCAATGATGAGTCGCACTGAGCTACCAATTTCCTTCAGGGGATACGCATTGAACAGTGCAATACTTATTTTGAATAAGGTTCCGTCAAAGTCTGTTGGACAGACTCTGTATGAAATATTGACAGGAAAGAAACCAAATTTCTCATTCTTGAAGATTTGGACATGCTGGGCATATGTTAAATATTTTGATGGTACCAAACTAGAACCCAAATCGGATAAGTGTTTATTTATAGTAGGTTATCCTAGGGAAACCAAAAGATATTATTTCCACAACCCACAAGTTAACAAAATATTTATTGCTCTTCATGCATTTTTCTTCGAAAACGAATTCATAGATGCAGTGATAAGTGGGAGGAAAGTAGAACTCGATGAAAATTGTAGTGATACTGTTCCTCGCACCGATCCCTAACGGAATACGTACAGTTCATCATAGATGAAACTGTTCCATAATCTTCTAATACACAAGAACCGTGTAGGTCAGAGAGAGTCAGAAAATAACCTGAGAGGTATTGGTTTATGATCTCACCTCATGTAGATATCAATCTTATTGAGGATAGTAAGCCAGCTACGTATGAGGAAGCGATACAAGGTATCGACTCTGCTTGATGGCAAGATGCCATGAAGTCCGAAATGGATTCCATGTATACCAACCAAGTTTGGACATTGGTTGATATACCAGAAGGCATTGTGCCTATTGGTAGCGAATGGGTCTCCATGGTGAAGACATACATAGATGGCAACATACAAACGTACAAAGCTAGGCTTGTATCGAAAGGGTATCACCATCAACATGGTGTCGATTACGACGAAACCTTTTACCCATTGCCATGATTAAATCCATTCGAATAATGCTTGTTAATGCTGCATATTTCGATTATGAAATATGACAAATGGGAGTCAAAATCGCTTTCCATAACGGAAACCTTTTGGAGGATGTTTATATACAACAGCCTGACTATTTTGTCGTGCCAAAACATGCAAACAAGGTTTGCAAGTTAAATTGATCCATTTATGGATTGAAGCAAGCATTGTGTTCTTGGAACCAACGTTTTGATGAGATTATATTACCATATGGTTTCATTCAAAACGAAGATGATTCTTGTGTATATAAGAAGGTTAGTGGGAGCGCATTGACATTCATTGTCCTATATGTTGATGATGTATTGCTTTTTAAGCAATGACATTCCCATACTACAATCGGTGAAAGCTTCGCTTTCATTAAAATTCTCCATAGAAAAACTTGGGAGAGGCAACCTTTATTCTAGGAATAAGGATCTACTGTGATTAGGGATGGCAGTGGGTAGGGTATGGTGCGGGTTTTCCATTACCAAACCCGCACCCGCATATGTAAATAAATTACCAAACCCGCACGATACCCGTTGCGGGTTTTAATTTTCATTACCAAACCCGCACCGCATATAAAAATAAATTACCAAACCCGCATTGGTACCCAGCGGATTTTTTGCGGGTTTTTAAAATATTGAATTACTTTGTGTTCTTAATAATATAATTTTTTTAATTAAATAATTTATTTTTAATTGCTAGTTGTAGTTTTCACATTTGTTTTTCATTTGACATATAAAACATGCAATGTATGTATATACAATACATAGATAACATAATGTATGAAATACTCAGTGCCATATGTTTATTTTTTCATATAAACATAATTAAAACGAGTTCTTCCCTTCATAATTATAATGATCTAAATTAGCCAACTCAATCGACAATAAGCTAAAAAGTAATCACCAACATTTGGTCATATTTTTTATGCTAAGTGTAATGAAAGTGATACTTACAAGGCTCAAGTGGTGTAAGTGTAATGAAGAAGCAGGAAAGCTACTGAAGTTGCAGTAAACACTAGCTTATTTTGCTCATCTCCCGTTTCTGATTATGTGAACTTAATCCGAATTTTTGCATTATAATTTTATTAACAAGTGTGATTAAAAAAAACAATAATAGTCATGCAAAAAATCTTCAGTTGGCGGGCTGCGGCTGAGTGGGAGTGTGGAACTATGGATTAGTGTTTTAGGTTTAGGTTTTGTTAGTTGTTTTTATATGAAGGTTTTTTTATATTGTCCTAAAAATATTAATTAATAAAAAATAATATTGCGGGTATGCGGATACCCGCATTTTTTTCTTAAATACCAAACCCGCACCGCACCCGCATTGGGTTATACTTTAAATTACCAAACCCGCACCGCACCCACTAATATATTTACCAAATCCTACCCATTGCGGGCGGGTTTTTGCGGATTTGCGGGTTTATGGGTAAAATTGCCATCCCTAACTGTGATAGATCTAAAAGTTGTTGGCACTCTCTGAGAACTCGTACATTGACAAACATATACGCGACCTGATGTCTCATATGCTTTATGCATCTGCAGTCACTATCAGGCCGATCCAGGTGATGGTCACTAGATTGATGTTAAGAACATCCTTAAGTATCTTAGACGAACTAAGGATGCTTTCTTAGTATATGGAGAATGAGAACTTGAGGTGACTGGGTTCACCGATGCAAGTTTCCAAACCGATAAAGACAACTGTAAGTCGCAATCATGGTACATATTTTATTTGAACAACGGAACAGTGAGCTTGAAATCTTCATAGAAACATATTGTTGCCGATTCAACAACAAAAGCGGAATACATTACTGCGTTTGAGGCAGCAAAAGAAGCATTTTGGATCTATAAAATTCCTAATTGGATTATGAGTAGTTCTGTTAGCAGTTGAGCTAGGCTACAACACATGCTAAGGAACCACGGTCTCAATAATGATCCAAGTATATACTTTGATGGTTTCATCTGATTCGTGAGATAAAACATCGTGGCGATGTAAAGATCGAAAAGATTGTTTCAGATGATAACCTTGCAGTTCCGCTGACAAAAGCAATATCTCAGTAAAATTTTGTGTGACCCGTACATAGTTCAGGTGTTGAACACTTGAGTGATTGGCTAGAGGCCAAGTGGGAGATTTTTGGACAATTATGACCCATAGCATCACTATTTGTAAAAGACATGGTCTTTTTGTACAAATTAACTATGTGACAAAGGAAATTGCTCTTTTATCATTTTGTAATTGGAGTACTTCGATATATAAATGATAAAAGTCCATATGATTAGTACCAGATTAATAAGATATGAGACAGTATTAATCCATGAAAGGTTTAATCATTAAATATCCCTAGTCGTATTATTATCGAGACTATACATCGATAATGCGGAATAGACTAGTATTACACTTGTGCACGTTATTGAAGCTTAACGGCATAGTTCACATATATTTAAGTATTGGATACTTATGCAAGTGTGATAGGACGTTCCGTTAGCCGTTGGACCGGTAACAGCTTCACTTTGGATAGACCCTTCAGAGTCCCATTGGTAGTATGACTTTGTGTCTATAGGAATCCGAATCAGGGTAGATATATGTGGTCTTAACCTGAGACTTGCATCGCTAATACTTGCGACAATCAGTACGCTTTGGTTTTGGTCATCCGGAGCTTTAACAGGTTCTGTGTACGCCTCTTCTGGGTTTTCTGAGAATCGCAATGTATTGGGTGTGATGTCAAGATGAAAGTATCACTTCAGTCATATGGAGATGATGATCACGCAAGATACAGAACTAGTACTCTTAAATGCTGCAGCTATCGGGATAGTATGCCTAGGTCATGATTATCGGATTACAGAGACTAGTTGCTATTGATCTGATATATGCTTCGTACGGGGCAGACACAATTCCAGCCCTAAGCCTAGCATGTGACATCCGATACTGGATCATATTACGCAATACATTGTATATTACGCCTGATACAGATTATATATTCTTTGTTGAATATTTCTGGAGAATTGGGTAGGTACGGTGCTTTGCTATAAGCCAATCATGTCTTGTAAATCAGTGAGAATGTGGTACGAGGTATGCACGAGTCGGATAGTCAGACAACCGTATTTGCAGCCAACATATCCAGGGATCTCTTGGGTCGCTTCCCAAAGATCCACCAATGACATTTGACTCGAACATAATTAATCTGGGATTAATTATGAGAGAGAAAATTAATCTGGGATTAATTGCGGTACGAATTTTTATCTGGGAATAAATTCATCTAGAAGAAAGAACGAGATTTATTTAGAATTAATCGGTAAAATAAATTTGATAGTTAAATTGGATTTTTCTATTTAATTTATTTATTTGGGCTAAAATAATATATTGGATATATTAATTGAAATTGGATTTCAATTTGGAATTAAAATTGGATTTTAATTCAAGCGAACGAATTAATTTGGAATTAATTTGTAAGCGACTTTCGTAATAATTTTGCTAGGCATTATTATTTAATTAAATTGGATTTAATTAAGTCGCGATGGAAAATTCTTTTAATAGGATTAAACGAATCTGAGCCCAAAGCTAAGTTGTGTGTTGGAAGCCAACTTAAATTTTGAATTTAAATTGGGTGGGACCCATTGACTTACAACACATGTCAAGCACTTGATGGAAGTTGTTGAGCTTATTAAATATTGCATTTACACCAACACACCAAAAAAAACTTAAAATCAAGTTTTTGAAAAACAAAAGCAACTATTCATCTTCTCTTTTTCTTGCCAAAACTGTGACTTGCTCTCTCCCTATTGGAATTTTTATTGCAAAAATTCTTCAAGCTAGCACTTAAAGGAGTTGAATGAGGTGTTAGGGAAACTCACCCAAGTGTTGGAAACACTCAAAAAAGCTTGGATCTTCAACATCCAATGAGATTTTTTGAAAATTCTCATCTGATCAATGTAAGTTATTCCACAAACTTTCTTTATAAATTCACACACAAATCAATGTTTAGAGACCTTGGGCATGTGTATGACACTAACATCTAGATCCTCACTCCACCGAGATACCAGTTAAGGAAGTTATCATGACAGAGTCTATCTCATACATATCCTACATGAGCAACAGACTCCATCTGGACATAAAGTACTAGAACAAGAAAGAAGAAGCTCCTCGAGACATAAAGAAAATGACCAATGAGATACAAGCAGTTCCTATCAGTATGAGTATAGGCGACCGTAAGAAAACCAACGGGAGTCTGTTTCAAGAAATGAAAGGACCTTGAGAGGCAGACCACCTAGAAGAAGGATCAAGGAAATTTCAAGGATATAAAGAAGGAAACCCAAGGTTAGTGTGAAGATTAAGGTAAGTCAGAGTGAGGCTTGCTATACCAGTAGAAGTTCATAAATAGCTCAAATATCATAACACCCACAGATAAGCCGAGTCAGTAAGAGATCCGTAAAAGAATATAAGAATAGACCTATGAAGTTAAAGATACTTAAGAAGTCATAAGAGTACCAGTATGGACAATAGAATAAAGTGATTAAAATCAAGGGTTATAGTAAAGAACAGAAAGTTGAGATCTAAGAAACAAATAGAGGAATGATCCACTGTTAGTCTTAGCAGGAATGAGTAAAGTAATAAAATAGGATATACAATGGCATGAGAAATACGAGGAATAACAAGGAAACTCAGTGTACTCGGGTGTGAAGATAATATAACAAGTAAATAATAGAGTAAAGAATCGATGATAATTGTAGGACCCTAGAGCCTAGTAAAGAAAAGAACCAGTAAAGGAGAGCAATTGATAGATTAGATAAATTACGAGATGGCTCGACAACTAGGTTAATGAATCCAAAGAATCATTGCCAAGGAACCTGAGAAGGGAAAGTTCAACACTATAATAAGTTGAGCTAAGTGCGGAAACCTTCATAGAAACAAATAATCTTCAAGAAAGTACAGTAATTAGAAGTACACAAGATCATAGAGAATGATTCATAGGAACCTAGTGAGCAACTTATAAAGAACCTCACGGTATTGAGAAGAATAAGGATTTTAGGAAGAGAGTAACGTTTGGATCAAAGATTTAGTAGAGGATGCCCTTAGTAGTCGAAGTAAATAGAGTTTTCAATGGAGTTAAGGAGTAAGGAGTTGAGGAACTAAGGTAAGAAAGTAACCTTCGTAGAAGAATGAGTCCCTTAGGAAAGATAGCAAAGAGATTACAGTAGTATCCAGAGAAAGAACGTAGTAACTGCAGATAGTTAAGCAACAGAAAGGGTAAAGAGACAATATAAGAAACTTGTTAGAGAGTATGCTTCTAGAAAGACTTTGTATGGAATGTGAAGTGATTGATTGATGTAAATTGATCGGGAGTAAGGTAAGAAAAAGCAAGTCAGATAAGTTTTAGCAGTATGACCCAGTGTAGGAAAAGACACCAAACAAGTATACACAAGATTCTTAGGCAAAAAGTATGTGTCACCGAAACACCGTAACGGAAGGGCCTCAAGACTAGTTCCCACCCTCCCAACCTTCGATCGATACCAGTAACAAAGATGGACCTGGACCGTAACCTTAAGATACTCCAAGAGCAAGTGTAAGTATAGTGATAAATAATTGAAACACAATATTCTTACAAACAGCAACAAAACAGAATAAAAAGAAAGGACGAGATAGTCTAAGTAGAAAAATTAAAGAGAAGATATTCTATCATGCAATCGAGTATAGAAGATGAGTTGTTATAAAAGAATAGTAAAGAAAGATCAAAGAGATGAGACCTACAAAGGTAGTCCAAGAATGAACAAGTGAAGCTATGAGAGTAAGAAAGGAAGTTGTTAACTTAGAATAATACCAAAATAAGGTAGTAGTCTAGTGATAACCGATATTTCAAGAAACCATGGTCTGAGGTAATGATATGTACCTAAAGAAAGAAGATATTCCCTATGTAAAAAGGGAGAAATATAGACCAAAGAAGTTCTTAGTGGATAATAAAATGAAGTGAAGGATGAAAAAGAATACTAAGAAAAGCTTAGAAAGTGAAACTGTTAAGGTGCAACGACTGTAGGAAAGAATTCATAATAAGTAAAAGGTTACAATAAGTAATAACAATGAAAATTATGGTTAAGCAATCATATAAGGTACCCGGCCCTAGTCTAGGATGACCAAACTGTTGGATAATATGACCCATAGCGTCACTATTTGCACAGATCATTGTGTTGTTGTAGCAAATTAACTATGTAAAAAGGAAATTGCACTCTCATCATTGTGATTAGATCACCATAGATATATAAATGAAGAGAGGTCCCTATGATTAGTTCCTGGATTGAGATGATATGAGACAGTATCAGTCCACGAAGGATTAATCATTAAATATCCCTAGCCGTAGTATTATCGAGACTGGACATCGATAATGCGGAATAGGCTAGTATTGCACTTGTGTGCGTTGTGAGGGCACAACGGCATAGTTCTCATATATATAAGTGTTGGATACTTATGCAAGTGCGATAGGAGGTCGTGTTTCACCGATGGTACGGGAAACAGCTTCGCTCTGGATAACCCCTCGGAATCATCATTGGTATTATGAATATGTGTCTATGGGAGGCCGAAATCAAGGTAGGTGTGTGTATAGTCTTTACCTGAGACTTACATCGCTAATGCTTACGACAATCGATATACTTTAGTTAGGTCGTCTAGGACTGTAACTAGTTCTGTGTACGCCAATGCCGGGTATATTGAGAATCGTAGTGTATTGGATGTGATGTCAAGACGGAAGTAATCACTCCAGTCAAGTGGAGATGATGTCACGCAGGATACGGTATTAGTGCTCTTAAGAGATGCGCATCCAATCGTGATATTATGACCAGGTCATGAATATCCGATTATAGAGACGACTAGTTACCAGACATCCGATATGGTTTTCGGACGGGGCAGACACTTATCCAGCCCCAGCCCTAGCACGTGATTATCCGATACTGGGCCGATATGCACAATACATTAGTATACTACGCTTGATACAGATCTTAATATTCTTTAATGGATATGTCCGGAGAATTAGGTAGACTTGTGCTTTGCTAGGAGTCGACCTTGTCTTGTAAATCGGTAGAACGTAGTACTTGGTACGTACGTGATTCGGGTACTCCGACGACCGTATTTACTGCCAGATTATCCGGGGATCTCATGGGTCGCTTCCCGATAATCCACTGATGACGCACAACTTGCACTCTTGAATAATCTGGGATTATAATAGAAGAGAGAGAAAATTAATCTAGGATTAGTAACGGAGATATTTTATCCGGGATAAAATGTCGTCTAAAGAGAGAGAACGATTAATTTGGAATTAATCGATGAATTAATATATTAGATATATTAAATGAAATTAGATTTCGACGCGGAATTAAAATTAGATTTTAATTCGGGCAAACGAGTTAATTTAGAATTAATTCGTTAGCGACGTAAATAATAATTTCGCCAGGCGCAATTATTTATTTAAATTCGATTGAATTAACGTCGCGACGTAAGCTCGGTATTTCGGAATATCGAACCCGAACGCGTGAGTGCACGTGGGCCCACTTTCATTTGGAAACGTGTGGGGCCCACATGACACATGTCATTCTAATGCTTTGCATGTAGATAGTGTACAATGCACTCAATGTTATTGCATGGAAATTGAGTGTTTGACACTCTAAGCCATTGCATGTTTTGTGTCATAATTTTATTATTTATTTAATAAATATTATGGCATAAATATAAATTGATTTTTGGTAAATCATTTTAAATTAACACAAAACATTTCATCTCTCTCAAATGCTCTCTTCTCTCTCTCACGCCCAAATGAAGAAAATCTTCACTGGTTTGGAACCAGAAATGGCGTGAACAAAGGGAAGCCAAGAGTGGTTTCTCATGGTGAGAAATCAAGTGCTAGCACACTTACAAGTCTTGCGAAGGTGGTAGGGAGGTTCAACCATGAGGCGGGACTCATCCGATGGAGTTTGGAGCTTCGTTTTGAGACCCGAAACTGCCAAGACAGTGAGCATGGACTGCTGCAGTGGGCTTACAAAGGCAGTGCGTTTTGGGCATGATTCATCTTCAAATCGACATAACCGATCAATGTAAGTATTCCTCTATCTTCGTTGGTGTATTCACGCATGTTTTCATGTCTTGATTTGATCTTGGGACCTTAGAAATTACCAACAATGGCATCATGAGCTAATGTTGCAGCATGAAATTTGTAGGGTTTAAATTTGGGTAATGTGATTTGAGCATGATTTGAATAAATTGCTTGTTTGAGTATGCTTATAACATGTTTAAATTCATTTTGGTTGGACTAATTTGATGAAAATGATTTGGAATTATTTTCCCCAAAATTAGTCCTTGGCCGAATGGTGTAATGATTTTTGGGATCTTGGATTTTTTGTTTTTTTAATTCATTTGATGAGTTAGAACGATTAGGTTAACGTTAATTTGAGTCGAATTGGATTGGATTTCGAATTGGACAAAAACCCCAAAATCTTTGAGTTGGCCGAATGTGACTAATGCCCTAATGTCTTGGTAAATTTTGATTTTGATAATTGGATGTATTGGAAATCATTCGGGATATGTATTTAATGTCGATTGCGGATTAATTGGATTGAAACCGAATTGGACATGAAATCCCTCCTTGGCCGAGAGCATGAAAGCATGTAAATGGGTTTGATTTTTCATTATGTGTGTTTGACATGTAATAATGAATTAAGTATGATTAATTGGACTAATTTAGTGTTTTGGAAATGTTGATTTAGTTGATTAATCATATAATGCACTTTTGGTAATTAAATTGTGAAAATTGGATTTTTGGATTTAATTAATTGAGCCTAATTTTGGAAATTAGAATTTAAAGTTGTAATTGGGCCTATTGGGCTTGATTTATCAAGTTTGGTTTAGGCCAAGTGGATTGGATCCAATTGGGCCCAAAACCTTAACCATAAAGCCCAATTGCGACTAATGAACCTTTAATGTTCAATTGGGCCTAATGGGCCAAGATTGATTTATGGGCTTATGGGGTAAATCCCGGATTGGACTTTGGTT
>SKCR01041159.1:0-15811 GCA_019454045.1 Zanthoxylum bungeanum
GATCCGAAAATTCCTAGTTGGATTAGGAGTAGTTCCATTAGCAGCTGAGCCCGTTTTATTGTATTGTGACAATAGAGGGGCCATAGCGCAGGCTAAGGAACCAAGGTCTCATCAACGATCCAAACATGTTCTTCGACGATTCCATATGATTCGAGAGATCATACATCGTGGCGATGTGAAGATCGAAAAGATCGCATCAGAAGACAACATTGCAGATCCGCTGACGAAAATAATTCCTCTCGGGAAAAGTTTGAGCGACATATACATAGTTCAGGTATTAGATGCTTGAGTGACTGGCTATAGGCCAAGTGGGAGATTGTTAGACAGTTATGACCCATAGCGTCACTATTTTGTAAATGATATTGTATTATTGTACAAAATTAACTATGTAGTAATGAAATTGCCTTTTACCGTTTTGTAATTATTTACTTTGATATAAATGGTAAGAGTCCCTATGATTAGTTCCGGATTGTGATGATATGAGACGTTATCAATCCATAAAGGTTTAATCATTAAATATCCCTAGTCGTAGTATTATCGAGATTGGACATCGATAATGCGGAATAGACTAGTACTGCAATTGTGCATGTTGTGAGGGCACAACAGCATAATTCTCATATATTTAAGTATAGGATACTTATGCAAGTGCGGTAGGAGGTTGTGTTTTACCGATGGTACGGAAAACAGCTTCGCTCTGGATAGACACCGTGGAATCCCATTGGTAGTATGTCTGCGTGTCTATGGGAGTCCGCTTCAGGGTAGGTGCATATGATCTTAACCTGAGACTTGCATCGCTAGTACTTACGATAATCGGTAAACTTTAGTTTTGGGTCCAGGGCTTTAACGGGTTCTGTGTACACCTCTTCTGGATTTATCGAGAATCGTAGTAGTATTGTGTGATGTCAAGATGGAAGTATCACTTCAGACATATGGAGATGATGATCGCGAGGGATACAGAACTAGTACTCTATAATGGTTGCAACCATCGGGATAATATGACTAGGTCAGGATTATCCGATTCAAAGAGACTGGTTGCTTGATGTCCGATATGTGTATCGTACGGGGCAGACACATCTCCAGCCCCAGGCCTTACATGTGATCATCCGATACTGGTTCGATATACACTATACTACGGTATACTACGCCTGTTATAGATCTTATATTCCAATAAGAATATTTTTGGAGAATTGGGTAGGCATGGCGTTTTGCTAGAGGCTAACCTTGTCTTGTAAATCGGTAAAAACGTAGTACTTGGTACGTACGTGTTCGATAATCTGACGACCGTATTTACTGCCACACATCCAGAGATCTCTTGGGTCGCTTCCCGAAGATTCACCAATGACGTATGATTCAAACTCGATTAATCTTGGATTAATTACGGAGAGACTTTATCTTGGATAAAGTACTATACAAAAGAGAGAACGATTAATTTGGAATTAATCGTAAAAATATTATATTCGATATAATAATCGAAATTCGATTTCGACGCGAAATTAAAATTAGATTTTAATTCGGGCAAACGAGTTATTTAGAATTTAAATTCGTTAGCGACGTAAATAATAATTTCGCTAGGCGCAATTATTTATTTAAATTCGATTTAATTAACGTCGCGACGAAAGTTCGGTATTTCGGAAATATCGAACCCGAACGCGTGAGTGCGCGTGGGCCACTTTCATTTGGGTTGTGTGGGCCCACATGACACATGTCATTTTATGCATTATTTAATTGTTAATACATTGCATGGTGATAGTGTACAATACACTCAATGGTTTTGCATGGAGTTTGAGTGTTTGACACTCTAAGCCATTGCATGATTTGTGTCATAAGTTTATTATTAATTTAATAAATATTATGGCATAAATATAAATTGATTTTTTGTAACAAAAATCATTCAACTCTCTTCTCTCTCACATTGCCGAAACTACATGCAGTTTTGGGCTCTCCATTTCTTCAATTTTTGTGGCAAGATTTGAAGAAGTTGTGCATTCAAAATCACAACAAAGGCTAGCACCTTCAAGGGATCATACATAGGTGATATGGGAAACTAATCCTTGAGCTTGGAAGGATCAAACTCGACTTGGAGTCCCTCTTTTCTTCTTGGCCGAGAGCTTCACTGCACAAGGGAGGAATTTCGCATCATCTTAGCATCCATTTTCAAGTATTGTGAGTATGATTCCGCCATACTTCAATTAATTCATTCATGTATTTATATATTTTGCTTGTTCTTGTTGATCTTGGGGCTTGGTTATTTTTTCCAACAGATACAACTCCACGTACCATTGGATAATGACAAACCATTGTGTGTCTTTATATTTTTTTATGCATGTTAAAATTGAAAAATAAAAAAATAGAAAATGAAAAAGACCAAATTTTTTCCATGCCTTGTTAGAGCATGAAAAGCTTGTTTCATATGATCCTAGTATGTACGATATATGTTTGTACATGTGTAATATGCTTTTATTTTCTTGATGCTCTATGTGCATGAGTGTGTTTGATAAAAACCTTTAGTATATCTTGTGCTTGCACTTCACATATACGTTTTTATTATTGTCAATGCTTGGTCGCATGTATGAGTTTTTGGACGACAATCTAATATCTACCATATTTTCTCACTAAATAGTGTGATATTTGACTAGATGACCTTGTGCTATCTCCTAGTAACAAAAAAATAATAAAAAAATTACATGAGTCTCAAATGTAAAAGAGTCAATGAGCCAAATTTCAAAAGATAAGGGCACCCCTTCACTCGAAAGAGATTTTATTTATGAGCTCATGATATTTAGGGGAGAATAATATAGCATGTAACCAATGTTGCTTCTTTTCTGGTCCTAGTTGTGCTGGGTTTGAGCACATATTTTCTGGACTTGCTTTGTTAAGATATGAGATTTCTTTGCCTGTGTCCCGCTAATAAAATAAGGACTTAAGCCTTAATTTGTTGTGCACTTATTTTTCACGCAAGTACTTGTTATGCTTTGGTATTTATGTCATATGCATACCTGTAATGTTTAGCAAAATCTAAAGTGATGCATATTATTTCATGTCATAAATAGCTAAGTACTGATTAGGTATCATTGTACTTGCTTGAAGTGTTGTTTCAGTCATTCTTTTTTATTGAATTTTTTTCCTCTCAGCGTGTGCTTGTGTGTGCTTCATGTTCTTGCATTCCATTTCTATTAATGAGGGGGAGTAAGTCTTGTTTGCATATACTCTTGCATGTGTTGGTTATCCTGGTAACTTCACCATTTGTCATTTCGTGACAAAAAGGAGGAGAGTAGTATATGAGAGAGTAGTAGTATATGGGAGTCGTAGTATATCCATTTTGATATCTCCGTTTTAAGGGGAGTAAGATTAATGGGGAGTAGGCTATCTACTATCTATGTATACATGCATGATTTTTATCGTTGCTTTATCTGTTCTTTATAACCCATGTGCTTTTCAAGGTATGTTGCTATTTTTGGATGGTTCAGGTAAGCAGATTTGGTAGTTGTGCTTTTCAAGACTACTTGGTTAGGTATTAGATCGAGTCTTATTGTAATAAGCCATTTTCTTGATGGTTGGTAGTTGGCTATTTTTTCCTTTTGGGTCTTTTACTATAGTATTTGTAATAGATAGTGTTTTATCACGGAATGCCAAGGAGGGAGATTGTTAGTTCCATTTTTATTGGCAATGTCCATAAAAAAACAAGTTCAATTAAGTTGTAATAAGTCTTGAAGAACTTGGAGCAATTGGAAGGGTATTTGGCAAAATTGGAGCAATTTCGTTAGTGTCGCGTTCGTATAGACGTTCGAACGAGTGGTGTTAGTGGCACGTTCGATGTTGGGTTCGAACGAAATATTCTAGAGAGAAAACGTTCTAGGTGCGTTCGAGTAAGCATTCGAATGAAACATTCTTGAGAGCAAACGTTCGTGGTGCGTTCGAGTAAGCATTTGAATGAAAATTTCCAGAGAGCACGCGTTCGTTGCGCGTTCGAGTGGTGTTCGAACGCCCGTGCAGAACTGAGTTATTTTGGACGCGTTTTTAACCTAATTTGGGATTGGGAAGCCTATCTTTTTACCCTGCCTATCTTTTTACCCTACCTATATAAAGAACATATAGCCACCTTCCCCGGGGTTGAAAATATACCGTCTTGAGCCTAAACACCTTCCTAGATTTTCAACCTTATTGTTCATCACTTTGAAGACTCTTTTGAATCTCATGTCTTCATTTCCTTGGTGATTGAGATATTTGATTTACCATCAACACAGCCAAACCCAATTTCCTAATCCTTCAGAGTTCTTTAGGAGGAAGATTGGTAGTCGGAGTTCTGGCATGCTTTGATCCACTTAGAGACTTCAGAGGTTTATGATCATGGAAGTCGTATGGGAGGCTTCGGAGAATCTCGAGTATATTGACCAATTCAAAATAATGTTATATTGTGTCTTCTTTACTGGATTGCAAAGTCTCCTCTTTCTATTGCCTGTTTTGTACAATTAATTTGTGAGTAAATTTGGGAATCTGATGATCTGAACATGATAATCTACATATTGAATACATGATGGCACATATTTGTTGCAAAATATTCTGTGGTATTTGATAACCCAGTTATAGCCACTTTGTGTGGCAAGAATTTCAAAAATAAATGGATATTGTTTTCATAAATTGATTAAAGTCAGACAACGGTTTATGTTGCAACTTATTCTGGTTATTAATGAATACTTGTCATTACTGATTTTATAATACCATTGTTAAATTCCAAGAGTAACTTACATTTCAATCGAATCAATCCTCCTAACTTTGTCTGGTGAAAATAAATACGAGCATTATAACATCCTTGTAATATGTAGAGAATTATACATTTCTTTTGTTACACTTATAGGAGATACTGAAGACACTCGGGTTGAGATCCCCGATATTCATGTGCAAAAGCAATTGATGTTGTCATGACAAGTGAAATGAGGAAAGATCTTAATTGACATGAACAAAGATCATACCAAAAATATATATATATATATATTATTTAGATTAATGAAATAATAATCCGGACATAATATAATCACATTAAAAGATCTATCTAGCCAAGCACACCAAATAAGAAAAGACTTTACTTAGTTCTTTTAGATATAGCTCAAAGACATTCTTACCATACCACACATACAATAAGTTAGTTCTTTTCGTTTTTAAGGACCCTTTAGAGCTAAGATCTTGCAGTAAGAAGGCCAGCAAGTAAAGAACACAATTTGTGATCAGGTGTAAGGCCAGACGCGATCATTTCATCGTACAATCTAAAAGCTTCATCTGTTCTCCCCTCCTTAAACAGACCTGAGATCACGGCTGTGTAAGTGATTGCATTTGGAACTAAACCCTTTTGAATCATTTCATTAAACAGTTTTACTGCCTCATCTAGCTTTCCAAATACACATTCACCATTTATAAGTGATGTGTATGTGTGCACATCTGGCGTCATCCCCATGGCTTCCATCTTACCTTTTAGCCTATAAACTTCCTTCATATTCCCTTTCTTGCTGTAACCATGAATCAGAGTATTATAAGTATAAGAATTAGGTCTCACTCCCTTGATCTTCATATCTTCGAATACCCATTTTGCCTCCTCTAGCTTCCCTTCCTTGCAACATATGCCAATCAAAGTAGTGAAGTTCACAGTATCTAGAGGGAAACCCCTTTCTATCATAGTGAACAACCACTCCTTTGCTTTCCCGAATCGTTTCAATTTACACAGTTCGCTGGCAATTGTATTATAAGCAAAAGGACCAGCCTCCAAACCTTTCTTTTCCATGAGCGCGAACACCTTCAAAGCTTCATCTATCAGACCCTTCTTACAGTACCCATTCATAAGAGAATTGAATATCACTTCATTCACATCAATCCCTTGTCTTTGCATGTCTTGAACCAACATTTCAGCTGCCCCCATCTGCCCAGCCTTGCAAACACCAGAAATCAAAGCCCCATAAATATGAGAATTCGGAGTAATACTTCTCTCAGCAAACTCATCAAATAGAGCGAATGCTCTTCTCAAATTTCCTACTCTACAATTCCAACTAATAACCGTAGTATACACATGAACATCTGCTTCTACCCCTCTCTCACGCATTTCACCAAACACCTTCTCAACTTCAACCATCTTGCCTGAATTCCCATACCATTCAATCAAAAGCGTGTATGTAACTGCATTATAAGCCACTTGATCCCTCTGCATCAAGCTCAACATCTCATTGACACCCACAAAATCCTTTCTTTTAACACACCCATTTAAAAGCGTATTATAAATATAAAGGTTGGGTTTAATCCCTTTAACAACCATTTCATCCATTAAATCTCTAGCCATTTTAACATCTCCTCTCTTACACAGCCCATCAATAATAACGGACATGGTATGAACAGTAATCTCCACATTGGCCTCAACCATTTTCCGGAAAAAATCGAAACACAAGTCAATATTATTACATCTCTTCAAAGCAAGCAAAAACACAATGCAAGACCTTTCATCAATTTTTAACCTAATTCTTTTCATATAATCAAAAACTCCAAAAGCGTCCTCAAACAATTCATTATCAGCATACACTCTAAACATCATATCACATAAATTCTCAACAAATTTAGGCTGCTCATTACCATTCTCAATCAAAGAAATTAACTTTACAATCGAACACCGAAGATTAACATCAGCTACAATATAATTCAATACATTTTTCATTTCAGCGAACTTGCGAGCGTTATATAATCTGCAAATGAGGGTTATATGGGCTTGAAGATTTGGTCTGTGTGAAAATAGAGATGGATTTTGGCGGAGAAAGTTAAAACTGCAAGCAAGATTGAGGGGGTAGATTTGTGTCGGCTAAAACAAGGTGGGTAATATGAGAGTTAAGATTTGACAGTAAAGATGGTGTCGTTTTGAAGGGTTCAAGGCCTGAGTTGAAAAGTGTTTTTGCTATTTGTGTAGAGATCTCTTGGTAGGAGATCGGAGTAGGGTTTGTCAAGGGCGTTTTGGTGAGGGATTGAACGAGTTTTGGAGTTGTCATCGTTGATCGATGACTGTGACTGAGCTCTCTCTTTCTCTGTGTTGGGTTTTTCCTGTTCTGTAATTGGATTTTTCGTAAGGGCGTGCAAATAGGGCGTGTTGGACCCAAGCCTCAAATAAGATATAACTCAATCAGTCCCAAACAAGATATTTGCGGGTTAAACGGTCTGTTTATGTGGGTTAGTTTTTTTGGCCTAAATTCAAATTAAATATTAAAAATAATTTATAAATGGATGTACTTAAATACTAAGAAGACAACAACATAACAAATTAACAAGATAGAATTAATGTTAAAATATCATACACAATCAATTTCACTAACTTCATAATCCAAATACATAATTAATAAATAGTTAATCATATTAAATACAATACTAAAATATCATCAGCTTGACCAATATCATATGTTTTTGATTTTTTTTCTTTCATAATTTTATTGTTAGAGTTAAATATCTTAAAAGAAATAAAAGATAATATTTAATAAATATATGCGAATTTTCGAGTAGGGTTAGGTTAAAAAAATTCAACCCGATTCAACCCGCAACCTGTGCGTGTTGAGAATTTTCAACCCAAATGGATTGAGTTAATTTTCCTACCCAACCCAACTTGCACCTAATTTGGGCGGGTTGCGGGTTGACCCGCTGATCGGGTTAGGTTTGCACACCCCTAATTTTTTTCCTTAAAAATAAATGAAGATAAAAAGTTTTTTTTTCTTTGCTTTATTATTTCTAATCCATCTTTTCTAGTATACATTGGCCCACACCCAACCTCTAGCATGGGCCCCAATCAATTTTCATAGGTCTCTTAACGACACTTTCCAAACTGATATCCTCTTTGGTAGATTTCAAGAACAAAACAATTGGAGAACTCTCTGGGCCCACTCCCAAATACTTTATTTTTAAATGAGACACTAGTATGATCTCAAACCTAAATTCTCACTAACTTAGAAATGTCTAGTGGGCCGGACAACATGGAGCATGACACGAGCGCATAATGGTTTGTATGTGGGTTGAAGTTTTTAGATAATATGGACATGAAAGTATTGTAGATTTAAGACAGGTTAAAGACGATTGTAGGCATTGCATTTTTGCATGTGAAACCCGATGATGAGTCTCAGTTGGAGGCACTACCTTTTAAGTCATTGAAGCCGCAGGAAACGGACGTCGGAAGGGGAAATTCAGGATGAGTATGCTATCAAAGTCGTCACGTGTTCACTGTTTGCGTTCGTGCTGCGTTCTTAAACACGTTCGAACGTCAGACAGATTGCGGGCGTTCGTGTCGCGTTCGAATTGGCGTTCGAACGGTATCGGTATTTCTGGTTTTGCTGTTAGCCTCATGACCCGAGCCCATTTAGCCCACATGAACCCTAGCCTAGCCCAAGCCCACTTAAAACACACCCAAATTAAATTAAATATTAAGTTAAATATTAATTAGATAATGTAATTAAATAAAATAATTAATTAAGTCATATACCAAATTAAATAAAACAAATATAATCTAAATAATCACCTACCAAAATAATAAAAATACTTACACAAATTAAAGAAATTGCATGCCTAATAAAGATGAATCAAATATATTATATTCCAAACTTAACAAATATCATGCCTAATTAAAATCAATCATAACAAATTTAAAGATTTTGACTTCCTAGTTTGAACCAAATTTGTCCCCCCTCAATCTTTGACTTTCCTTGCTCAACACTAAATCAAATCCCTATCCATGCAAACCCTAATTGACAACTATAAAACACACACTAAATCAACCCTAAGCTCTCTCATTCACAACTCACACACGGCTAATACAAAAACAAAAAAAAGTAATGAAACCCTAACGGCCCTCTAATCTCTCTTCATCCCTTCATCTCCCGGCTTGACTGAACCCACTCACTGCCATAGCACCCTTCACACCAAGAACCTTCAGCCACGCCACTGCCTCACCCTACTAACGCCACAAACAAAATAACCTCAGCAAACCTTCATCATCCTTGACTAGCCCTCACGTAAAAAGCTTCAATCCACGCCAAATTTGCCCCTTCACGTTTAACATAAGGCAGATCACTCACACCTGCCAAACCTTCACGCCCAGTTCAAGCAACCCCTCATTCAAAGCAATCACACGCACTGCCAACGACCCCTTCACTACACACAAAACACAGATAACAATGATCAAACCTTGAACGTACCCCTCAAAGCCCATCCAGCCAGTCACACCATGCCTAACGTACCCCTCAAAGCCTATTCAGCCAAGACTTCATGACCAAATAACCACGTAACTTCATCAACCCTATCTGCCACTCCACGCCATACAGCCCTCAAAGCCCGCATCAACCCTACAAACTGACCAGCCGAGAGCAAGCAATAAACCTCTGAAACAGCCCCTGAGACAGCCCCTGTAAAGACCAAAAATACCCCTAAAATAGTCCCTGAACTACCCTCAAAACTATACCAAAACTTCACCCTTGAATCGCCGAAAACAGTGAACAAATACAACCAAAACAGTAACCAGAAATTGCAGTCCAAAACAGCAGGAAACGGAGCAAAAACAGCAAGCAAAACAGCAAAACAGTGAGCTAAGACGCTAAGCCAGTGAACCGGAAGAGTTGCAGAGCGATAGCCCTTCCGACAGCAGTGAAACGCGAGTCCGAGAGTCGACATAAAATGTTAGACCTGAGGGTATTTTTCACACTCGTTTTCAGTTTTATTTTTATTATTTATTGAGTATTGTTCGCATGATTGTTATGTGGAAATGCATGTTGTGGCCCTTGAGTAGATAAATATGCATGTATTATGAAATATTGTATGTTGTGGACTTGGAATAAAATGAGAGATGTGTCAACTCTCGCGGTATATCGGATGGAAACCCGGACATAAATTTCATAGCCGATTCCGAATGGACGGTAGTATGATCTGTACTCGGGATACAACTCCACGTACCGCTTGAGTAAATGGCACATTTTTTTTGTTTTTTGTTGCTTTGTTTCATTTATTTTCCGTTATTTGAATTGTGCATGTCATTTGTTTATGTATGATGCAATCGAGCGCATGGGCTTAGTAAGTGTGATGAAAGGTCCCCTATTTGGAGAGGTTAAAACCCTTTACCACGATGCTTTGCCGCGCCGGTTGATATGTGTTCGGTTGGATGCAAGATACGTTCAATCGGGCATACTAATTTTGATATTATTGTTTTAATTCTTTGTATGCATGATGCAACCGAGCGCATGGGCTTAGTAAGTGCGACGAAAGGTCCCCTATTTGGAGGGGTTAAAACCCTTTATCACAATGCTTTGCCGCGCCGATTGATGTTTGTTCGGTTGGATGCAAGATACGTTCAAGGCATACTAATTTTGATGTTATTGTTTTAATTCTTTGTATGCATGATGTGATCGAGCGCATGAGCTTAGTAAGTCGGATTAAATGTCCCCTACTTGGAGGGGTTAAAACCCTTTACCACAATGCTTTGCCGCGCCGATTAATGTATATTCGGTTGAACGTAAAATGTGTTCAATCGGGTATACGAAGTCCGATATCATTGTCTTTACTTTATATATATGCATTATGTTGATTGCGCATGGGCTTAGTAAGTGCGATTAAAGGTCCTTTACTTGGAGAGATTAAAGTCCTTTACCACGATGCTTTGCCGCGCTTTTAGCCTGTTATTATTTATTAGGTGTCATCTATTCATCCGTTCATGTATGTGTCATATTGTTTACTGCATTTGGGAGGTCACTGCTGTAACCCCGTTCGAACGCGTTCCGAAACGCCACACGAACGCATGTTTTCTGTCTGGTCCCGTTCGAATGCGTTATCAAACGCTATACGAACGCGAACCTTCTGTTTACCGTTCGAAGGCGTTATCAAACACTATACGAACGTGAACCTTCTGTTTACCGTTCGAACGCGTTTATGAACGCTACACGAGCGCGAGTACACTGAATTGAGTCATTTTCAT
Organism: Zanthoxylum bungeanum; assembly: GCA_019454045.1. Lineage (NCBI taxonomy): Eukaryota > Viridiplantae > Streptophyta > Magnoliopsida > Sapindales > Rutaceae > Zanthoxylum > Zanthoxylum bungeanum. Next base: position 10,967 of record SKCR01041159.1, read on the forward strand.
CGCATGTGTGTTTGTATCCATATTAGTTATCTTCTTTTGCGCCACGTCATATCATGTTTATCCCATTGGTTGCATCATTTACCTTCGTCTTGGCTTAACGTATTACAATTCATATATCTATGTCATGATAGCGTTTGAGTATTATTTCTCCTGGTATATCGGATTAAAACCCAGACATAAATTCTGTAGCCAATTCCGAATAGACGGTAGTGCGGTCTGTACTTGGGATACAATTCCACGTACCACTTGGAAAAGTGCTCACACGTGTGCTTGTGTGGTTAATGTGTGTGCTCGTGTTTTCGTGAATACAATGTGCCAATGAAGTTGTATGTTCGTCGCTACTTTGATGTACTTTCAAGCATGTAATCTTAGATGTGAAATATATGCAAATTTATGTGTAAGTTTTATTTTTGTGCATATGGATTTAGAAGCATGATACTCTTGGAAATAAGTGTTACTTAAGCTTGATTAAATTATTACACAAATCCTTTCATTACAAGTGACATAAGCAAGGGACCATTCCGAACCCAATGGTTTGAGGTCTTCCCTTGCGAGGGGTGAGTGCGGCCTTAAATCTTATTTTCCCGGTTCACACCGGGTGGCGACTCCATTATTCTCCGGTTTTGTCCCCTGTGGCTACTCCGTACTCCCTACCGGGCCGCGAGCCCGGGACAGCATGCGTCGTCCAGTTCCTGTGTCCCACAGTCTGGCGACTCCACTGGGAATAGAGCATCGGCCCCGAAATATTATCTTGTAATGTTTGGATTTATGTTCTAATTGACCGTGTCTATAGTGGATGAGAAGGGGGTTTAATCAAAGGCATTCTGAGGCTAGGTAATGGTTTGGTGTCTTCCTTCACTCACTACCTTTCTAGAAGGAAAAGCTGTGAAGGCACCTAGATAGCCATCTACTCGTAGCCTATTGTGATGGACTAATTTGGAGGACTCATTGTTTATTCCTGACACCAAGCGATAAGAGCCTAAGAGGCTTGGGTATTTAAGTGAGCCTCGCTCCACCTTCCCTCTGGGGAATCTACAACGAGAAATCCATTTGACAGTCAGTCACACACCATAGCTCATTGGCACGTACCTTAGTGTATAAAAAAGGTGCGCTCACTTGGTCGCTCGAACCCTTGATTGGGGAGACCTAGTTGTGGGCCTTCCTTCGCCGATGAGAGCCTTTGTCTACACTCCTACGAACCCACCCATAGACCGAGATTGTATGGTTAAAGTAACAATTATTTCCTTGAGTATAAGCTTGTGGACCATCCTCATTTGGATGCAGTTGGACCATTGTCAGAAATGCGGACTTGTTGGGCCATTTAAACTGGGGCGAGTTCGTACCTTATGACCATTGGGCCCAAAGCTTCTGAAATGTTGATGGGCCATTCTGTAGAAATTATTGTTTTATGTTTGCATTATCTTTCTTTTATGCTTGTGTTTGGGAACATCACCGTTTGGATCCATTTGGACCATTTGTCATGAGATATGGGCTAGTTGGGCCATTTAAACTAGGACAAGAACGTATTTTATGACGATTGGGCCAAAGGCTTCTAAGTGCTAATGGGCCACTTTATGCTTGTGTTCAGAACATTACCATTTGGATTTAGTTGGGCTCTTTGCCATGAGATGTGAACTCGTTGGGCCATTTAAACTGGGACGAGTTCACTCCTATGACATTTAGCCCAAAGGCTTCTAAAATTATAATGGGCCGATTTGTTTGAAAATTTTAATCGATTTAGTATGTTCTATATGTTACATGCATCTCATGCACCTCATACATACATATATCCTGTTAACACCCTCTATGTCTCAAAAAGACATCATAGATTCTCGTTGGGTTAGGGAAGAGAGAAGACTCACTAAAAGACCGGTAACAGATATGAGTACATCCGATAATAAGGTATCCTGGATAGATCAGTTAGAAAATGGTTTCGCCAAGATTACCGAACAGTTGCAAGCCTTGACTACTGCCATGACAAATATGGTTGTGCCCCGTGCTGGGGGAAATTCTGAGAATGTAAGACGTGAGGAGCCTCCGAATGGGTTGGGGGATGATATCCCCACTTTTGATGATGACATGACAGAGTATGCAACAGGCAGAGTGATTGGGTCTCAGGCAGAATTTCAGAGGCTCCGGGATCAGGTTGAAACATTTACCCGCAAAATTAGGGGTAAACATGAAGAGTTGTTAGATTATGAGGCAATGACCTTCGGAGAACAGCTGCCAGCTCAGTTTAAAATGCCCGACATGGCCAAGTTTAATGGGAATGGAGACCCGAGGGTCCATCTGCAGCAATATGTCTCAGTCATTAGTTCAATGGGCCTATCACAGCGCCAAGTCCAAAAGATGTTTGGGATGTCACTCGAGGGGGCACCTGTGGTTTGGTATCATAGCCTTAAGAAGAAGGTTAAGGAAGATTGGAAGGAACTAGCTGATGTTTTTCTGAAACAGTATGTCACAGACTTAGAGATTGATTTGTCACTTCGTGATTTGGAGAACACTAAGCAGAAACCAGAAGAAAGCTTCAAGGAGTATATAGACCGCTGGAGAAGCCAGCTTCTGAAAATGCAGACTCGGCCCTCTGAGAAGGACCAGATTAAAATGATCATCAAGGGCACTAAGCCTTCGATCTATGGCAAGTTGAGGAGGATGACTTCAATGATTGCGGATTTCCGACAGTTGAGGGAAACTGTCATGGATATTGAGGAAGAAGAGGCTGAAAACAGAAAGTTTTATGGCCAGAATAGAAGTAATTTTGGGGGACATCCTGAAGCCAAGTCTTCCAGTGCTGAGGTCACTGCCATGAGGAACAAACGTTTCTCCAACTTAGGTAGACCTCTATCAAAGATGTTTGAGAAATTAAAGATGCAAGGACTCCTGAAACCATTGGAACCTAAACCACTCCCCAGCCCTGTGCCGCACTACCTTGACTTGAACTTATTCTGTTATTTTCACCACCAGAAAGGGTCACGAAACTGACAACTGCCCCCGCCTTAGGCATGAGATCCAAGACCTGATTGACACCCACAAAATACCTGACCCAGAAATAGAGAACCCAGCACACACAGGAATCCTCTACCAAATTACCACTCCGTCCCACCACCATGATCAACTTTGGCTTGCCTGAAACCTTTGTCCTCCAAACCTCAACCACCAAGCTTCTCACATGGGGATAAGGGATAATAACAACGAAGAACCAGAGACTGAGGAAGAAGGCACTGCTGTTTCTCCAAGTTTATCTTGCATTTTTAATAAAGACATTGATTTTGTTTGCTTGTTTGAATCTTTTCTCAACAATAGTAAAGAAGTTCATTTCGCTTACTTGCCTGAATCTCCACTTCTCAACTTGCAACATGAGTGCATGTGACAAAAGCATTCAATCTTGGTACTATGATACTCAGAAAGTAGGGAATCCTCAGAAGAAGCAAGCAGAAAAGATAATTGGCCATTCAGAAATTGGGAAATGAAGACAGTGAGACTGTTAGACTTGGAAAGGAAATGAGTTCAAGAACCAATTAGTATAGACAGATTGAAGCAGTACTTTGCCTAAGGAAGAGAAGACCGAGCTGTCACTAAGGGAATTGACCGAAGACCTAACCCAACGGGATAGGAAACTCGTGCATACATGCATACACGTAACACATTTTGCATCCTTTTTGTGTTTGTTTTGTTTTATATTAACAGGTTTCGAAGAAAGAAAGAGAGAAAGCAGCAAAGACAAGCTAGTCAGAAACAGCAACAGTACAGTTTCAGGAACGAATCCAGGGAATAAATCTCTCAGAATTTGGAATGAATCCAGGGAATGAATCTCTCAGAATTTGGAACGAATCCAGGGAATGAATCTCTCAGAATTTGGAATGAATCCAGGGAATGAATCTCTCAGAATTTGGAACGAATCCAGGGAATGAATCTCTCAGAATTTGGAATGAATCCAGGGAATGAGTCTCTCAGAATTTAGAATGAATCCAGGGAATGAATCTCTCAGAATTTGGAATGAATCTCTCAGAATTTGGAATGAATCTCTCAGAATTTGGAAAGAATCCAGGGATTGAATCTCTCAGAATTTGGAATGAATCCAGGGAATGAATCTCTCAGAATTTGGAATGAATCCAGGGAATGAATCTCTCAGAATTTGGAATGAATCCAGGGAATGAATCTCTCAGAATTTGGAATGAATCTCTCAGAATTTGGAATGAATCCAGGGAATGAATCTCTCAGAATTTGGAAAGAATCCAGGGAATGAATCTCTCAGAATTTGGAATGAATCCAGGGAATGAATCTCTCAGAATTTGGAATGAATCCAGGGAATGAATCTCTCAGAATTTGGAATGAATATCTCAGAATTTTGGAATGAATCCAGGAATGAATCCGGGAATGGATCCCAGGGTCGAGGCCCACGTCAGCAGAATTTTGGAAGGAATCCGGGAATGAATCCTAGGGCCGAGGCCCACATCAGTAGAGTTTTCGAATGAATCCCAGGGCCGAGGCCCACATTGTCAGAATTTTGGAATGAATCCTAGGGTCGGGGCCCACACCATCAGAGTTTAGGAATGAATCCTAAAGCCGAGGCCCACATCATCAGTTTTTTTTGGAATGAATCCTAGCCCGCACCGTCAGAATTTTGGAATGAATCCAAGAATGAATCTTAGGGCGAGGCCCATACCAGCTTGGGGGCGAGGCCCCACATCATTTCAGCTTGGGGGCGAGGCCCATATCGGCTTGGGAGCAAGGCTCCACACCATATCAGCTTGAGGGCGAGGCTCACATCGTCAGCAGTTTTGGGGACGCGTCTCAGGATCGAGGTCCATCGCAGCACCAACTCAGCTCGAGGCAGCAGACGAG
>SKCR01041160.1:0-15726 GCA_019454045.1 Zanthoxylum bungeanum
ATAAGCATTTAACAGTGCAATACTTATTTTGAATAAGGTTCCATGAAAATCTGTTTGACAGATTTCATATTAGATATGAACAGGAAAAAAGCTGGGCTTTCTCACTCCTGATGATTTGGGAATGCTAGGCATTGTTTGGATGATAGCAAACTAGAACCCAAATTAGATAAGTGCCTAATTGTAGGTTGTCCAAGGAAACCAAAGTATAGTACTTATACATCTCACATGAGAACAATGTAATTGTTGCTCACCATGCGTTTTTCCTAAGAGGAATACCGATATGCAGTGGTAAGTGGGAGGATAGTAAAACTCGATGAAAATCGGAGTAATATTGTTCAAGGCACCTAGTCCTTAATGGAACACAAATAGTCATCAAGGATGAAACTGTACCAATAATCTTCGAATACACAAGAACCGCGTAGGTCGGAGAGAGTCAGAAAACACCTGGGTATGGGTTTCTGATCTCACCTCATAAAGATGTCAATCTTATTGAGGAATACGAACTGACTACGTGTGAGGAAATGATACAAGGTATCGACTCCCTATTATGGCAAAGTGCCATGAGTCCAAAATGGATTCCATGTATAACAACTATGTTTAGACACTAGTGTTGTACCGCAAGGCATTGTGCCTATTGGTACTGTATAAGTCTTCAAGGAAGACATACATGGATGGCAACAACCAATGTACTAAGCTAGGCTTGTAGCGAAAAGGTATCGTTATCAACATTGTGTTGATTACAATGAAAATTTTACCTGTTGCCATGGATAAATCCATTTGGATAATGCTTGCTAACGCTGCATGTTTCATTCATGAAATATAACAGCTGAACGTCAAAATCGCTTTCCTTAAACGAAACCTTTTTAGAGGATGTTTTATAACATCCTGACGGTTTTTTCGTACCAAAACTAGCAAATAAGATTTGGCAGGTTATTCGATCCATGTTTGGATTGAAGCAAGCATTAGGTTCTTGGAATTATCATTTTGATGTAATCATAATGGTGTATGATTTTATTCAAAACGAATACGATTCTTGTGTATATAAGGAGGTTAGTGGGAGCGCACTGACAATGATGTCCTAAATAATAATGATATATCATTTCTTGGAAATGATATTCCCATATTACAATCGGTGAAAGCTTGGCTTTCATGAAAATTCTCCGTAGAATTATTGGGAGAAACAACCTTTATTCTAGGAATAAATATCTACTGGGATAGATTTAAAAGTTGTTAACACTCTCTGAGAACTCGTACATTGAAAAATGTACGTGACCTGGTTGTCTCATACGCTTTGAGCATATGGAGTCACAAACAGGTCAATCCAAGTGATAGTCACTGGATTGATATTAAGAACATTCGTTAGTATCTTAGAGAACTAATGATGATGTCTTAAACTATGGAGAATGAGAACTTGAAGTGACTGAGATCACTACTGCAAGCTTCCTAACCGATAAAACAACGGTACTATACAATTTGAATAACGGAACTGTGAGCTGGAAATCTTCCAAGCAAGATAATGTTACCGAATAAACAACAAATGCGGGTTATTGCTGCGGCTGAGGCAGCAATAGAAGCCATCTGGGTCATTAACAAATCTAATTAGATTAGATATAGTTCTGTTAGCAGCTGAGCTAGGCTACAGCGCAGACTAAAGAATTAATGGTCTCATCAACGATCCAGATATATACTTCGACTATTCATCTGATTCGTTCGGATCATAATCGTGGCGATGTGATGATCGAATAAATACATCAGACGATAATAATACAAATCCGCTGACGAAAGCTTTTCCTCAACAGTTTGAGTGAACCGTACATGGTTCGGGTGTAGACACTCGAGTGACTGACTATAGGCCAAGTGGGAGATTGTTGGACAATTATGACCCATAGCGTCACTATTTGTACAGATCATGGTGTGTTGTTGTACAAATTAACTATGTGACAAAGAGATTGCACTCTTATCATTTGTGATTAGATCACCTAGATGTATAAATGATATGAGGTCCATATGATTAGTTCCTGGATTGAGATGATATGAGACAGTATCAGTCCACGAAGGATTAATCATTAAATATCCCTAATCGTAGTATTATCGAGACTGGACATCGATAATGCGGAATAGACTAGTATTACACTTGTGCGTGTTATGTGAGATCATAACGGCATAGTTCTCATATATTTGGGTATATGATACTCATGCAAGTGTAATAGGAGGTTATGTTTTACCGATGGTTCGGAAAATAGCTTCGCTCTGGATAGACCCCTCGGAATTCCATTGGTAGTATGACTATGTGTCTATGGAAGTCCGATATCAGGGTAGGTGTATTTGGTCTTAACCTGATACTTGCATCGCTAATACTTGCGACAATTGGTATGCTTTAGTTTTGGTCGTCCAGGGCTTTAACAGGTTCTGTGTACGCCTCTGCTGGGTATATCGAGAATCGTAGTGTATTGGGTGTGATGTCAAGACGGAAGTATCACTCCAGTCATAGTGGAGATGATGTCACGTAGGATACGGTACTAGTGCTCTTAAGTACTGCAGTCATCGGGATATTATGACTAGGTCATGTATGTCCGATAATAGAGACTATTTACCAGACATCCGACATGTGCTTCGTACGGGGCAGACACATTCCAGCCCCAGGCCTAGCACGTGACAATCTGATACTGGATCGCAATACGCAATACTACGTATACTACGCCTGACATAGATTATATATTCCAGTAAGAATATTTCTGGAGAATTGGGTAGGCACGGTACTTTGCTAGAAGCCAACCATGTCTTGTAAATCGGTAAGCACGTGGTACGAGGTACGCACGTATTCGGATAATCCGATGACCGTATTTACTGCCAACATATCCAAGGATCTCTTGGGTCGCTTCCCAAAGATTCACCGATGACAGTTGATTAAATTAGTATTAATCTGGGATTAATTAAGAGAGAAAATTAATCTCGGATTAATTAAGAGAGAAAATTAATCTGGGATTAATTAAGATGGAGAAAATTAATCTGGGATTAATTGAGGTATTATTTAATCTGGGATTAAATGTGTTCGGAAGAGAGATAACGCGATTAATTTGGAATTACTCGGTAGAATAAATTTGATAGTTAAATTTGATTTTTCTATTTAATTTATTCGTATGGGCTAAAATTAATATATCGGATATATTAAAATGAATTGGATTTCATTACGAAATTAAAGTTGGACTTTAATACGAACGAACGAATTAATTTAGAATTAATTCGTAAACGACGTTCGTAATATATTTGCGAGGCATCGTTATTTAATTAAATTAGATTTAATTATTTAGCGACGAAAGTTCGTTTAATCGGATTAAACGGAACCGAGCCGCGGCAAATGTTCGTAGAGACATTTTGAGTTTTGAATTCAAAATGGTGGGGCCCACTTCACACATGTCACATATGTGAAGTGGTGTTGGAAAGTGGTTGGCATTTATGCCAAAACCACTTACTTTCCAACTACTTGGTTTAGGTGAAACCAAATTACCCCAACTACATGGTTTTGGTGAAAATGGTAAAAACCCTTTAACAAAACCCTAGCTCTCTCTCTTCACACCTAATGCTTCACACAAAACACATTTTGGAACAAAAGGAAAACCTAATGGACCTCCATGGGCGTGAGCTTCATTCCTTCTTCTCTTTGATTTTGTGGCAAGATCAACAAAGCTAGCACTTGGAGAAATCAACTAAGGTGATAGGGAAACAACTTCAAAAGCTTGGAATCAACAAAGGAAGGATCTTGGAGATCTTCAACTCAAAGCTTGGAATCAACAAGGAAGCATCTTTGATCTTGGATCTTCTTCTCAAAATTTTAAAAGCTCAAATCCATTCAATGTAAGTAATTCCGCAACTTATTTTGAATTTATGAACATGTTTTCATGCTTATTAGATCCTTGGCATGTTCTAGGAACACCAACACGTGGTCCTTGTGTATTCGAAGATTGTGGTACAGCTTCATCCCTGATGAACTGTTCATGTTTCGTTGAGGATTCTGTGGCAGAAACAGTATCACTCTGATTTTCATCGAGTTCTACTTTCCTCCCACTTATCACTGTATTTATGAATTCCTTCTCAAGGAAAAATGCATGTAGAGCAACAAAAACTTTGTTCTCTCGTGAGTGATAGAAGTAATATCCTTTGGTTTCCCTAAGATATCCTAAAAAAAGGCATTTATCCGATTTGGGTTCAAGTTTAGTACCTTCCAAACGTTTGACGTATGCCTAGCAACCCCAAATTTTCTGGAATGAGAAACCCTGTTTCTTTCCTTTCCATATCTCATACGGAGTCTGTTGAACAGACTTTGACGGAACCTTATTCAAAATATGTATTGCACTATTTAATACATATGCCCAGAAGGAAATAGCTAGCTCAGTGCGACTCATCATAGACCTTACCATGTCTAACAAGGTTCGGTTTCTCCGTTCGGACACACCGTTTAATTGTGGTGTTCCAGGAGGAGTCCACTGTTGAAGAATACAATATTCTTTCAATAGTCAAGAAACTCATTGCTCAAGTATTCGCCACCACGGTCCGACCGTAATGTCTTAATACTTTTACCGGTCCGTTTTTCAACTTCGTGTCGAAACTCTTTGAATTTCTTAAAAGTTTCTGACTTGTGTCTCATAAGATACACATAACCATAACGTGATGCATCATCCGTAAAGGTTACGAGTTATTCATATCCACCTCTAGCCTGGCTAGACATGGGCCCACAAACGTCACTATGAATAAGGTCTAACAGTTCGGTGGCACGCACACCTTTACCGCTAAAAGGTGATTTAGGCATTTTGCCTAATAAGCAAGATTCACAAACGTCATATGAATTTGGATCAAATCCGTCCAAGTACCCACTCTTCGAAAGTGTGGATATGTGAGTCTTATTTATGTGTCCTAGACGACAATGCCACATATAAGTTTCATCTTTATGACTTACTTTAAGCCTTTTGTTTGTTACATTTTGAGACTGGTTTATATTCAAAATATAAAGACCATTATTTACAAGAGCAGTGCAAATTTCTATATCATTTTTATACATAAAACACCCAGTGTTTCTAAATACAAAAGTGTACCCACATTGGGCTAACATAGATACAGAAATAAAATTCATAGTCAAACTAGGTACATAATAACAGTTTGTAAGTTCAAGTACATGCCTCGAGGGCAGTTCTAAAATAAAAGTGCAAACGGCCAAAACGGCGACTGGTGTCCTATTTCCGACACGGAGTTCAATCTCTCCTGAAGCCAGTCTCCTGCTAATCCGCAGATCCTCCACATCAGTACAAATGTGAGTACCACAACTTGAATCAAAAATCCAATTTTTAAAACTAGAAGTAGTCATGTTTATTTCTATAACAAACATACGTGAGACCGGTGCCTTGCCCGCCTTAATCTCCTTCTGGAGTGCCTTGTACTCGCGGCAGTCACACTTCCAGTGACCCCGCTTCCTGCACTGGAGGCATACATCCTGAGACTTGTCCTTAGTTTTCCCAGAAGCCTTTGACGCTTTGCCTTTTCCCTTCTTCTTCTTCTTCTTCTTGACACCTCCAGTCGCCTTGGGCCCAGCCCTCTGATTCTGAGATGTAGAAGCGAAGTGCGCCTCGCGCTTCTTGCCCTTAAGAAGTTCTTTTTCTGCTTCTCGCAGCGTGGAAATCAGCTCTCCAAGTGTCTGCTCTTGGTTCATCATATTGTAGTTCATGATGAACCCACTCTAAGTGTCGGGTAGAGACTGCAAGATCAAATCTATAAAGGTCTTTATCTCAAAGACAATCCCCAATTATCCAAGCTGCTCGATTTCGGCAATCATCTGTGTCACATGATGTTCAACAGATGTACCCTCCGACATCCGAGCGCGGAAGAGCTTCTTATGTAACTCATATCTTTGCGATCTAAGATTAGATCGGTATAGATCATTCAACTTCGTCAACATGTTATAGGGATCTGATCCCTTGTTCTGTCGACATAATTGCTGAGTCATAGCAGCAATCATGATAGATTGAACAGTTGCGTTGTCATCGCTATGAGTCTTACAAAGTTCTAGCTCGAGCAACTGATCAGATCTGGGCTTAGGCCCAAGAGGTCTCTCTATAGTATATAGCAGCCTCTCGGATCCAAGGACTATCCTTAGATTCATTTCCCAATCGGATAAGTTAGTGCCGTTAAAGACATTATCGCCAATGATGATGTATCGGACACTGTTCTTTCCAGTCATTTTAATTGTGATAGTCTAACTATCATATTAACAATGTAAGGGTACAGTCTAACTGTTACAAGAAAAATAACATAATATTAGTCCAACTAATAAAATATTTTGACGAAATAATTTTGAAAGCGTGTAAGCTAAGTATTTGAATGAAATTACAAATTCAATACTAGCCTCCCACTATTTTTCGGCGAGCCTCCAACCCTATGTGGAGTACTGGGAAACCTAGTTTCCTAGTGGGCTAGGATCCCGTTAAATAACACACAACCTTGACTTTGGCCAACAAGCTGTATGATATTTAACTAGGTAGATCTCGAAGATCAATTGGATGTCATCCAATTCCTAGATCCGGTAGGTGGACCTCCCAGTCCGAAACATATATACAATATATATGCCAATATATCTAATATATTTTCCTAACCTTTTCCTCTGAATCAACTAAGCCTTGGCTTTGGCACAACAAGCTTAATGATTCCAGTTAAGCGGGACCCATTGACGTTGGAAAGCTTCGTAATCAATGTCGATGGACAAGAAGTGATCTTGACTTTGGCCAACAAATCACAACTTGGACAAGACACTGATATGGAACAAAGCTTTCATGATTCAAACACATCCCCAATTGAAAAAGGTCTTGACTTTGGCCAACAAACCAGTGTCAATTTTGGATCTTGAGTAAGAATCACTCAATGGAAGGAAAACGCTTAATATGTTTTGAGGATTTTTCGCGTAAATTGGCAACCAATTTATTATCTTTGTTAGGTCTCATCATACACCCTTAAACATGCATTCTAAAAGCATAATAAGGCGCGGAAAGTAAATTAATAACGATATATGGATGGATATTTAACAACTTGTTCCTAGAACAAATCACTCTATTTCCTCTCTCCGGCTAGCACTATTCTACTTCTACCCAATTACATAATACAATAATAGAAAACTCATTAACATTGAGGGGAATTAGGTGAGAAGAGAATACAAAGAATCAATAAAGAGAGAAGACTGGACACGGAGGTCCAATTTATAAATTCTAAATTTACAACAATTTCTAAAATTGCCCTTTCCCTTCTAATATCCATCCGATATACGCTATTCATTCATCACATCAATGTATTCATTCAAGCATGTTATTCAATCAATCTAATCAAATTAATGAATCTTTGAATATTAGTGATCATCCAATGTTCAAACAATGATTTGATTTGTGTGAGTCCAACTCGATTTAGAATAAGTACTCAAGTACGAATTCTTGAATTATATCGAACTACTCTTTAAATCTAATTTAATTCATATTCAATACTAATTCATTTATTTAATTCCAAATTAAATATCTACACTTTTTTGATGTGCTTTAACGACTTAGATTCCAAATCTAATCTAAATGGGTCTCAAAGCCCAATTAACATCCAATGTTGTTTAATTAAAAGTCCAATGGGCTTTCAATTGATTTACAAGGCATGGGCTTTGGTCAATATGGGTCAAACCCAAATACCAAGGCCCAAGTAAGGAATCACCCTTATTTGCCAAGAAACCAATTTTGGCCCATTAGGACCAATTAAACATTTAAAGCCCATTTGTTATAATTGGACTTAATGGAATGGTTTAGGCCCAATACGCATCCAATCCATTTGGCCCAAACCTACTTGGCCCAACCAAGTCCATAAGGCCCAAATACAACAATTACAAGCCTAATTCAAAATCAAGCCCAATTTATTAAATTCCAAATTTTCAAAAATTCATAATTTAATAAACCAAAGTGTTTAGCCATGATTAATATATTAAATTAACATTTCCAAAATACTAATCTAATCCATTAATCATGCTTATTATCCTCAACTAATGTCCAACTTAATTCATTCAAAAAAATCATCTCATTATATGCTTCAACACTCACGGCACAATAAGCATTCGGCCAAGCCTCATTTTTTGGGGAAAAATTGATCCAATCCATTTTCACAAAATTGATCACAAACAACTCCAAGTCATTCATATACAAGCATGCTCAAACAAGTAATTTAGTCAAAATATGCTCAAATATGATTTACCCAAATTTTGCCCTAAGTATATTTCATGCTCAAAATGGCTCATTGATACCATTGTTGGGTTTCTAGGTTAATCCCAAGATCATATTAAGCATGGAAATAGAATGAATACGCAACGAAGAGTGGCAGAAACACACTTTCATTGAATGGCTTTGGATGTGCTGATCAATAAAAACTTCTCCAAGAAGCTTTGAGTATTTCGGCCAAGGTGGTCCTCCAAGCTCCAAACTTTATCTTGTTGATTCCAAGCTCTTAGGATGGTTTCCCTATCACCTTGTGATGATTCCTTGAAGGTGCTAGGCTTTAGAAATTTTGCAACAAAATTTCTTATCTTCTTCCTGTTAGACATTATGACCCATAGCGTCACTGTTTTGTAAATGATATTGTATTATTGTACAAAATCAACTATGTGATAATGAAATTGCCTTTTGCCGTTTTGTAAAATTATTTACTTTAATATATATTAATGGCAAAAGTCCATATGATTAGTTCCGTATTGAGATTATATGAGACAATATCAATATAAAAGGTTTAATCATTAAATATCCCTAGTCAGAGTATTATCGAGATCGGACATCGATAATGCGGAATAGACTAGTATTTCACTTGTGCGAGTTGTGATGGCACAACGGCATAGTTCTCATATATTTAAGTATTGGATACTTATGCAAGTGCGATAGGAGGTTGTGTTTTGCCGATGGTACGGAAAACAGCTTCGCTCTGGACAGACCCCGCGGAATCCCATTGGCAGTATGTCTGCGTGTCTATGGGAGGCCGCATCAGGGTAGATGTATATGGTCTTAACCTGAGACTTGCATCGCTAGTACTTGCGACAATCGATAAACTTTGGTTGTGGTGGTTCGGGGCTTTAACCCGTTCTGTGTACGCCTCTTCTGGGTTTATCGAGAATCGTAGTGTACTGGATGTGATGTCAAGATGGAAGTATCACTTCAGATATATGGGGATGATGATCACGCAGGATACAGAACTAGTACTCTATAAAAGGTTGCAACCGTCGGGACAATATGACCAGGTCAGGATTGTCCGATTTAAAGAGACTAGTTGTTTGATGTCCGATATATGTTTCGTACGGGGCAGACACATTTCCAGCCCCAGGCCTAACATGTGATCGTCCGATACTGGATCGATGTACGCCATACTACGGTATACTACGCTTGATAAAGATCTAATATTCCAGTAAGAATATTTCTGGAGAATTGGGTAGGCATGGCGCTTTGCTAGAAGCCAACCTTGTCTTGTAAATCGGTAAAAACGTAGTACGAGGAACGTACGTGTTTGGATTATCCAACGACCGTATTTACTGCCAACATATCCGGAGATCTCTTGGGTCGCTTCCTGAAGATTCACCTATGATGTTTGATTCGAACTTTATTAATCTTGGATTAATTGCGGAGAAACTTTATCTTGGATAAAATGCCTTATTAGGAGAGAGAACGATTAATTTGGAATTAATCGATAAAATAATATATTCGATATATTAAACGAAATTAGATTTCGACGCGGAATTAAAATCGGATTTTAATTCGGGCAAACGAATTAATTTAGAATTAATTCGTTAGCAATCTGAATAGTAATTCCGCTAGGCGTAATTATTTAATTCTCGTCGCGACGGAAATTCGTTAATTCGGAATTAGCGAATTGAGCCCGAAAGTGTTTGCGGACACATTCGTATTTTGAAACGAGTGGGACCCGTAAATCACATCGCGAAGTCTCATTACTTGACACGACTAGTTGATGGATGTATCTAGTCACCTTTATGGGATGATACATTGTCTCTATTCTCAATGTAAGTAGGTGAGGCCATTTAATGGATTTTTTGGAGGGAAAACCTTTCACGGTTTTTGAAGGGTTTTTTAATAAAAAATTCATTTTAAAATGATATCTCATCATTGCTTTTTCTTTTCTTTCTCACGGTTTTTGAAACAAAAAAAGAGAAAAAGAAAATTGAAAAAGGCACTCTTCCTCTTCTTCTCCTTGCTCAAGCCGTGAGCTTCAAACAAGGGCAGAAAATTGTTTTTATCTTCTCCATTTTTGCTAGCACAATGAGGGATCAAAGGAGGTGATAGGGAAACAACCTTGGAGCTTGGAATACAATAAGACTTGAAGCTTCTCTCACTCTTGCTCTTGGCCGAAACTTCCACCTTGAAGACTCAAGGATTCTCTTCATCATTTTCGTCACAAGCTTTGTAAGTATGATTCCGCCATGCTTCAAGCTTTGCATGTATAAAATGTGTATTTCTTTGGCTTATACTTTCTTTGGGACTAATTATAGAAACCTACAATGGTATCATGGAGCCATGTTAAGCAAGAAATACATTAGGGTTAATTGGGGAAAATTGATTGAAGCATGTTCTTGTGAAATTTGATGCTAAAGTATGCTTATATGTATGTAATATGATATATACATGATCAATTTTGAGAAAAATGCATTGGATGATTTTTCCCCAAAATGGTTGTCTTGGCCGAATGTGGAGGTCCTTCACTGGTTTGGAATTTTTCATGCACAAGTTTATTAGATGACTTAAGCATGATTATATGTATGATATATGATGTAATACATGATCAATTTTGAGAAAAATGCATTGGATAATTTTTCCCCAAAATTGTTGCTTGACCGAAAATGGAAGTCCTTGCACTGAATTGGAATTTTTGTGTACAAGTTCATTTGATGACTAAAAAATAAACGGGTAATAGATTAGTGATTCAATTGGATTGAAAAACAAATCGAACCGCAAAAATCCCTCTTGGCCGAATACAACATGACATGTTAAAGGACTTGATTTTTGTTCAAATAAATGTTGGATATGTGTTTTGAACAAGTATGATTAATAAATTAAATTGGTGTTTTTGAAATATTTTGGTTTAATGAATTAATCATGGATTTACACTTTAATTAATTGAATTTTAAAATTTGGAATATTAAAATTTAATTAAATGGGCTTTAATGTTTAATTGGGCCTTATGGGCTTGAAATTGATTTTATGGCATTTAAGGGTGATTCCTTATTTGGGCTCGGTAATTGGGTTTGACCCACATTGACCAAAGCCCAAGCCTTGATAAATCAATTGAAAGCCCATTGGACTTTAATTAAACACATTGGATGTTGGTTGGGCTTGGAGACCCAATTAGAATTAGATTTAGAATCTAAGTCTTTAAAAGCACATTAAAAGTGTAAACATTTAATTGGAATTAAATAAATTGAATTAGTATTGAATACGACTTAAATTGGATTTAACGGGTAGTTCGATATAATTCGTGAATTCGTACCTTATGTACTTATTCTCAAACGAGTTGGACTCGCGCAAAATCAAACCATTGTTTGAACATTGGATGATCACTTAAACAAAGACTAATTAATTGGATTTGATTGTTGTATAGCATGTCTTGATTGAATATATATGTATGTGATGAATGAATAGGTATATCGGATGGATATTAGAAGGGAAAGGGTAATTTTAGAAATTATTGTAAATTTAGAATTTATAAATTGGACCTGCGTGTCCAGCCTTATCTCTTTTATCTCTTTGTATTCTCTTCTCACCTAATTCCCCTCAATGTATATGAGGTTTCTCTTATTGTATTATGTAATTGGGTAGAAGTAGAATATTGCTAGCGGGGAGAGGAAAGGGAGTGATTTGTTCTAGGAACAAGTTGTTTTATATATCCATCTGTATATCACTATTAATTTACTTTACGCACTTTATGATGTTTTAGAAGCATGCTTAAGGGTGTATGATGATGAGACCTAACAAAGATAATAAATTGGTTGCCAATTACGCAAAAATCCCTCAATTGATATTAAGCGATTATCCTTCCATTGAATGATTCTTGTTCAAGATCCAAAATTGGCATTGGTTTGTTGGCCAAAGTCAAGACCTTTGTCAATTGAGGATGTACTTGAATCATGAGAGTTTTGTTCCACATCGGTGTCTTGTCCAAGTTGTGATTTGTTGGCCAAAGTCAAGATCACTTCTTGTCCAACGACATTGATTACGAAACTTTCCTTGTCAATGGGTCCCGCTTAACCGGAATCATTAGGTTTGTTGTGCCAAAGCCAAGGCCTAGATGATTCGGAGGATATGGTTAGGAAAATGTATTAGATACATTGGCATAAGTAAATATACATATGTTTTGGACTTGGATGTCCACCTAACCGGATCTAGGAATTGGATTGGATCCAATTATCTTTGAGATCTACCTAGTTAAAAAGCATACAATTTGTTGGCCAAAGTCAAGATTGTGTGTTATTTAACGGGATCCTAGCCCACTAGGAAATAGGATTTCCCGAGTTCTCAACAGAGGGTTAGAGACTTGATAAAATAGTGGGAGGCTAGTATTGAATTTGCAATTTCGTTCAGATACTTAGCCTTATGCGTCTTTCAATTTCATTTCGTCTATTTATTAAAATTAGTTGGACTAATACATTGTTATTTTTTTGTGACAGTTTGACTGTACCCATTT
This sequence comes from Zanthoxylum bungeanum, assembly GCA_019454045.1. NCBI lineage: Eukaryota > Viridiplantae > Streptophyta > Magnoliopsida > Sapindales > Rutaceae > Zanthoxylum > Zanthoxylum bungeanum. The sequence goes on from SKCR01041160.1 coordinate 12,742, forward strand.
TATCGTTAACTAGATAGTTGGACTATCGTAGTTGAGATGGCAAGCAAGGGAAATGTCCGAAACATCATCATGGGTGACAATGTCTTCAAGGGCACAAACTTCGTTGATTGGGAAATGAACCTAAGGATAGTCCTTGGGGCTGAGAGGATGCTGTATACTATACAGATACCTCTCCCGCCTAAACCCACTGACCCACTTGAGCTAGAGTTATGGAAAACTCACAGCGATGATTGTGACACTGCTCAGGCTGTTATGTTAGCTTCGATGACTCAGCACTTTCGTCGCCAGAATAAGGACTTGGATCCTTATAACATGATGGCTAGACTGAGATCTCCACCGCACAAACAAGCGCATGGAAAGGTACGAGTTGGTGAAGAAACTCTCTTCCGCGCCCGAATGACTGAAGGCGCATCATTGAGGCCCATGGGGCTCAAATGATCGCCGATATTGATGAGTTGGCCAATATGGGAATAGTCTTGGAGGCTGAGCTGACCGTAGATTTGATCTTACAGTCACTTCCTGATTCTTGGAAACAAATCATAATCAACTACAAGTTGATGGACACGGATGACTCTCTTGGAGAGCTGTTATCCATCTTGAAGGAGTCTGAAAAAGAACTCCAAAAAGGGGGCAAGCGCGAGGCGCACTATGCATCGACCTCTCAGAGGCCAACGGCTGGGCCCAAAGCTACTTGAGGGGTGAGGAAGAAGAAACATAAGAAAAAGGGTAAAGGCAAGTTGACAAAAGCTTCTGGGAAGCCAATGGACAAGTCTCAAGATGTCTGCCTCAACTGCGGCAAGAAGGGTCACTGGAAACGTGACTGCCGAATGGACAAGGGACACAGGGAGGATATCAAGGCAGGCAAGGCACTAGCCTCTGGTATGTTTGTTATTGAGATAAATATGACTACTTCTAGTTTTAAAAATTGGATTTTTGATTCTGGTTGTGCTACTCATATATGTACTGATTTGCAGGATCTGCAGAATAGCAGGATGCTGGCTTCAGGGGAGATTGATCTACGAGTCGGAAACGGAACTCCAGTTGCTGTTTTGGCTGTAGGGACTTTTGTTTTGGAATTGCCCTCGGGGCATGTGCTTAAACTTTTGAACTGTTATTATATACCTAATTTGACTAGGAATATCATATCTGTATCTTTGTTAACCCAGCATGGGTACACTTTTGTATTTAGAAACACTGGGTGTTATTTATATAAAAATGATGCAGAAATTTGCACTGCTGTTGCAAATAATGGCCTTTATATTTTGAATATAAATGAATCTCCTAAACATAAAATAACAAACAAAAGGCTCAAAAAGAGTAATCTAAAAGATGAAGCTTACATGTGGCATTGTCGTCTAGGACACATTAACAAGACTCGCATATCCACACTTTCGAAGAGTGGGTACTTGGACGGATTTGATCTTAATTCATATAATGTCTGCGAATCTTGTCTTTTAGGCAAAATGCCTAAATCACCTTTTAGTGGTAAAGGTGAACGTGCCACAGAACTGTTAGCCCTCGTTCATAGCGACGTATGTGGGCCCATGTCTAGCCAGGCTAGAGGTGGATATCATTACTTCGTAACCTTTACGGATGATGCATCTCGTTATGGTTATGTGTATCTAATGAGACACAAGTCGGAAACTTTTGAGAAATTCAAAGAGTTTCGACACGAAGTAGAAAAACAAACAGGCAAGAGTATTATGACATTGCGGTCGGACCGTGGTGGCGAATACTTAAGTTATGAGTTTCAAGATTACTTGAAAGAAAATGGTATTCTTTCACAGTGGACTCCTCCTGGAACACCGCAATTAAACGGTGTGTCTGAACGGAGAAACCGTACCTTGTTAGAAATGGTAAGGTCCATGATGAGTCGCACTGAGCTACCTATATCCTTCTGGGGATACGCATTAAAAAGTGCAGTACTTATTTTGAATAAGGTTCCGTCAAAGTCTGTTGAACAGACTCCATATAAGATATGGACAGGGAGGAAACCAGGTTTCTCTTTCCTGAAGATTTGGGGATGCTGGGCATATGTTAAACGTTTGGAAGGTACCAAACTATAACCCAAATCAGATAAATGCCTTTTCGTGGGATAACCTAAGGAAACCAAAGGATATTACTGCTATCACCCACAAGAGAACAAAGTATTTATTGCTCTACATGCATTTTTCCTTGAGAAGGAATTCCTAGATGCAGTGGTAAGTGGGAGGAAAGTGGAGCTCGATGAAAATCGTAGTGATACTGTTCCTGGCAATGACTCAACGACGGAACATAAAAAGACCATCCAGGATGAGTCTGTACCACAATCTTCATATAACACAAGGACTGCGTAGGTCGGAGAGAGTCAGGACGATACCTGAGAGGTATGGATTCCTGATCTCGCCTCATGTAGATATTAATCTTATTGAGGATAATGAGCCGACTACGTATGAGGAAGCAATACAGAATATTGATTCCGCTTTATGGCAAGAAGCCATGAAGTCCGAGATGGATTCCATGTACGTCAACCAAGTTTGGACACTGGTTGATGCACCAGAAGGCGTAATGCCTATTGGATGCAGATGGATCTTCAAGAAGAAGACCGATATGGATGGCAACGTTCAAACGTACAAAACTAGGCTTGTAGCAAAGGGGTATCGTCAACAATATGGTATTGATTAACTTTCTCACCCGTTGCCATGATTAAATCCATTCGGATAATGCTTGCAATAGCTGCATATTTCGGTTACGAGATATGTCAGATGGACGTTAAAACTGATTTCCTTAACGGAAACCTTTTGGAGGATGTTTATATGCAACAACCTGACGGTTTTATCGTACCTAGACTTGCAAACAAGGTTTGTAAGTTAAATCGATCCATTTATGGATTGAAGCAAGCATCACGGTCATGGAATCAGCGTTTTGATGAGATCATAAAAGAATATGATTTCGTATAAAACGATGATGACCCTTGTGTATACAAGAAGGTTAGTGGATAGCACT
>SKCR01041161.1:0-15900 GCA_019454045.1 Zanthoxylum bungeanum
CAGAAGATATTGTATATAAATAAAAAAAATAGAGAAAAAAGAAAGAAAAAAATCAGAAAAATCAGAAAAAAAAAAAAATTTTACTCCATTACTATAAAAATGTGTGAAATCTAATAGAACCTTAGGACAAAATATTATTCTCTTATCATTGCACTTGTGACTGTTGTGGGCAAAAATGAGTTGATTAATATTTTGCTGGCTGTGTATATGGAGAATGGTAAATATAATCGAGAATTTACTTATTCGGTAGTTTAGAAAGAAACAAAACAACTAGTAACTTGAGTAGAAGTTTCACCTTGATTAGTCATAACTTCTTTATTCCTCTTTTCTCTTGTCTTTTTGCTTTTGTGTGCATTAGTTTTAACTAACTTTTTACTTTTGTAAAACGTTTGTGGGTATCGTTGCTGTAAACCCTCACGAGACTACAACTCGTCCACTAGGGACACCTAGGGGTTTAAAGGCTTGTTGCATACACTAAATGCAACCGTGATCCCTACGAAAGTGGCTTAGTTTAATTTTAATTTATTTTGTTGTTTTGCTCGAGGACTAGCAAAATGTTAGGTTTGGGGGTGTGATGAGCGGAAAATATATCAATATTTACCGCCCCTTTTACTTAATATTTTGTTTAGTTTCTCGGGTTTGATGAACGTTTTGATATGTTTTATTTTATTTTGCAGATAAAATAATATCGGGACTCAATGAAATCATTTAGGACGAAATGTGGATCAAATAAGGGCAATTATTGGACTTGATATATTAATTTTGGAGATTGGAAATTTGAAAGGGCGTTTTTGACGAAGTGCAGTTTTGGAAATTCCAGTTTTGCGCATCTGTCGTATTTTGGACATAACGTTTTACTCAGATATCGGATTGCGCTGATTCAAGTTCCAGATAAAGAAGATTCAATGATCTACAACTTGAAAGAGAAAATATTTTCCAATTCTGATGATTTCAAGACCGAAATTGATGAACCATCCAGAAGTGTGTGGAGTGTAATTATTAAAAGTCATTATCAATCATTTTCAAGCAAAATATTAATTAAAAATAATTAATAAAAATTATCAAATAACCACCAAACAAGATAAGCAATTAGTGGAGCAATTATGGATTTGGTGGAGTAATTAGTGGAGAAATTAATAATGGATTTGGTGGAGAAATTGATTGATGATTTGATGGTGGCAAAATTTTGCCTATAAATACCAAGCCATTTCATTTGTAATATTCATACTTTCTTCTTTGAAATCCTTAATGAAAAAATAAAAAGATTGTCTCTAGTTTGTTTATTATTTAGTTTTCAGTAATTAATTTTCACTCTCGCACTTTCTTTTCTTTACTTTTCAGTTTTACTTTCCGTAATTTACTTTACGCATAACACTTTCCTTTCTTTACTTTTCAGTTTTTTTTTTCAACCATGAGGAGGTAACTTCCCTCTGCCGAGGTGAAAGGTAATTCTTTTACTGTTACTATCTTAGATTAATCTCCCTTAGACACAACATATTCACTATTCTAAAATTTGACTTAAAAAGAATACCGCTATATTTGTCGGTGGGCTATTTAATTTAAACTGTTAAACCTGACTAAGCAAGGATACCGCCAGATTGGTCGGTTGGTAATTTAATATTGGTTCCGCCTTTATGGCTGGTTATTTCTTTATCGCCTACATGGCAGGTTCATGGACAAATTTTACCGCCTTTATGGCTGGTCGGACTTAACTTGACTTAATCAGGGTACCGCCTATATGGTCGGTTGGTTTTATCTCACAAGTGATTATGTTATACTAAGGGAGATATCTAAGTTAGTAATTAGTAAAAGTAATTCCTTTTATCTGGCAGTTTATTTTCATTTACTTTCCCGCTTTTACTTTCTCGCAGTTACTTTTTAGCATTTTTATTTTATGTCTTTTAAGTTTTCATTAGCCATAGTTATGTATTGTAACTAAGTTAGTATCTAGGGTTGTGATGAATTTCAATTAACCGGTTTATAAGGGGTTAGATTATAGGTTGGGTAATTTAAAGATTTATTTATTGAGTCTTAATCTTAATGCTTTTTATTAACTGGCCATTAATAAAATTGATTAGGTAAACTTAAAATGAACTAGACATAGGGATTTTAAGTTTAAAGACCTTAGACTCAATAACCCACGATCTTCCTTGAGGATAGATAACCCTTTTAATAGATTTCCTTACAGGATAGGAATATACCTGTCGGGCGGGGGTAGCCATAATTGGAACTTAATCTTAATGAATCTAGGTAATTTGTTTGACATAGACATATGGTTCAATTGGATTATACTAGGTATTTGAAATTGACCATCGGAAGAGGCTTTTACATAAATTAGTGTTCCAGGTTAATAAATCAATATATTACCCAACTTTAGATAACCACTTCATCTTCTAAATAATATTGGAATTAATCACAACCCTGGATAGTTTTTATAAATTTGGATTTTTCTCAACCTACTTTTAAGCAATTTTATTTACTTGCTTTAAATTTAGAATCATCGTCATTTCAAATCAATCAATCAAACAACCTGTTAGATACTGGTAATCAGTTGGCCCCATAAATTAATAACAAAAAGGTTTTAAGTCCTCGTGGGATCGATACTTTTTATACTACTTGAACGATACGTGCGCTTGCGTTATACGTGTGTGATTACGCCGGTCACACGTAACTAAGTCATGACAAATCATTAACTAAGTTACGAAGAAAACTATGTAATGCAATTTCTAATTCATTAAACTACATAAATCCAATGTATCAGTTTAATAAATCTGTGGTCCAATGACAATCATTGGTTAAATGAGATTTAATCACATCCTGAATACAATATTCATTAAATGGATAAGGATATATGTTGTGATCTCATATCAGACCATCATTTACCATAAGGAACAAGCATCTAATGCGTATGAAATAAAATCTCATAAAGCACTGTTCTAAATTATTTAGTTAACTGAAACATTTTCTTAATGTTTATCTTTTCATTAATGACACTACTAGTCATTTAAAAATATGTAACAACTATTTATAAAGAATAAGTAACTATCCAATAGTCACAAGTTCTGATATCAAATATCAAAACAGTTATTAAACATTATTTTAAATAACTAGACGGGAAATCTAGTATCCAATTCCTATAGTTGTCATATTGTGAGAATCAATATTCTCTATACACATCTCATTTCTTAAGCTTTATAATTTGCGTTCAATTATTCACAACAATTGCAAATGATTGATTAGTAAACTGTGTCAGACACGTGACTTCTAAAAGTCACTAAAGCCAAGAAATGTCATTACAAGATAAACAAATACCTAATGTAGTTTTCTTAATGCCAGTCAAGAATCTCGAGACATGAACTAATTCAAGTCAATTCTTACTGCATAAGAAACTATTCTTACTAGTTAACTATATTCAAAACAAATATCATTTTTAGATTACTAATCGTTACTTAGTAACTAAGTCACTAACCATCTTGATTTTTCAAGAAAATCGAAACAACTGTTCCCGATGGTTTGAACTAATATAACAATATCTAAATCTACTGTCATTCTAGAACCTATTCTAGAAATAGGCAACCATAAGCAAAGTCAGAAAACATATTCAAGTAATATGGTATTTAGTGGATTAGAAGTATAATTCTATAAACAATATAGAATAAAGGAAAAAAAAATAGCAAATTCCATAAAATTACACACTGCTTTAGTTATGGTTTTTTAACCCAGTAGTGTCTCCCACTACTTTATGTAATACCGTAATCCCCAACGGAGAACGAGAATTCAATAATTAAATCGAATTTCATAGTGAGAGTATAATCCCATGAATATTTTTTGACTCACAACTTTGGCACGATCTCGCCTACGTATATTCATTAGGTAGACAACTCATTGTCAATCACTCACCAGTGACTCCTGATTTTGGTCCTGACCGTTTCTCGTTATGACAGCTTTGGCACATTCTGAAGGAGGCGGATCAAGGCTTCACTTGCCAATGACAAACTCAAGCTACCGATGTAGTCCTGACAGCTTTGGCACGTTCAGGATTTCCACTTTCACTTGAATTTGTCTAGTATCAATATAAAACTGGCATGGATAAAATTCTATCAACTACACCCTCACTACTTTGGCACGATCTCGGATGCAGCCATAGAAAGTTAACCAAAAACCATATTGACAAGACGGACCAAGAAACATGCATCCGATACACGTTACTTTACAACCTTATTTTAAGCGGGGATGTTCCTCAATGAAGCATTGCTCCACATCAAATGCAGAATTTTAATCTAAATATGCTTTTCAGGGTAAGAAGGCCTTAGCTGGTGATCTGGGCTGTTTCCCTCTCGACGATGAAGCTTATCCCCCATCGTTGTTGGTTTCTATAATATGTCCCAAGGAAAGATTAAGCATTTGAAATACAATAAATGAATATATATTTAACTTTGAAGTATGGCGGAATCATACTTACAATGCTTTGTTGATGAAGAAAATCAAACCAAAATGGAAGCTCCAAGTGTTGATTGATTCGGCCAAGAGGAGAAGAAGGTGGAAAGCTCCAAGCTTTGTGAATTCCTTGCTCTATGATGGTTTCCCTATCACCTCTTTTGATCCCTTGAAGGTGCTAGCCTTGCATATGAGAAGATGTTCCAAACAATCACACTATCTTCAAGCTTTTTGGCAACCAAAATGAAGAAGATGAAGACCCAAAAACTGCATGCAGTTTTCGGCAATGTGAGAGAGAGAAGAGAGATTTTTCTAATTGATTTTTGATACCAAAAATCAATTATATTTATGCCATAATATTTATTAAATAATAATAAATCTATGACACAAACCATGCAAAGGCTTAGAGTGTCAAACACTCAAATTCCATGCATAACAATTGAGTGCATTATACACTATCACCATGCAATGCATTATCAATAAAATAATACATATAATGACATGTGTCATGTGCGCCCCACACGTTTCCAAATGAAAGCGGGCCCACGTGCACTCACGCGTTCGGGTTCGATATTTCCGAAATACCGAACTTGCGTCGCGACGTTAATTAAATCGAATTTAAATAAATAATCGCGCCTAGCGAAATTATTATTTACGTCGCTAACGAATTAATTCTAAATTAACTCGTATGCCCGAATTAAAATCTAATTTTAATTTCGCGTCGAAATCGAATTTCAATTATTATATCGAATATAATAATTTTACTGATTAATTCCAAATTAATCGTTCTCTCTCTCTAAATAAGGCACTTTATCCGAGACAAAGTTTCTCCGCAATTAATCCAAGATTAATTAAGTTCGAATCAAATATCATAGGTGAATCTTCAGGAAGCGACCCAAGAGATCTTCGGATATGTTGGCAGTAAATACGGTCGTCGGATAATCCGAACACGCACGTACCTCGTACTACGTTCTTACCGATTCACAAGACAAGGTTGGCTTCTAGCAAAGCGCCATGCCTACCCAATTCTCCAGAAATATTCTTATAGGAATATAAGATCTATATCAAGCGTAGTATACCGTAGTATTGCGTACATCGATCCAGTATCGGATGATCACATGCTAGGCCTGGGGCTGGAGATGTGTCTGCCCCGTACGAAACATATATCGGACATCAAGCAACTAGTCTCTTTAAATCGGACAATCCTAACCTAGTCATATTGTCCCGACGGTTGCAACCTTTTATAGAGTACTAGTTCTGTGTCCTGCGTGATCATCACCTCCATATGTCTGAAGCGATACTTCCATCTGACATCACATCCAGTACACTACGATTCTCGATAAACCCAGAAGAGGTGTACACAGAACCGGTAAGGTCCCCAACCACCAAAACAAAGTTTCCGATTGTCGCAAGTACTAGCGATGTAAGTCTCAGGTTAAGACCATATACACCTACCCTGATGCGGCCTCCCATAGACACCTAGACATACTACCAATGGGATTCCGCGGGGTCTATCCAGAGTGAAGCTGTTTTCCGTACCATCGGTAAAACACAACCTCCTATCGCACTTGCATAAGTATCCAATACTTAAATATATGAGAACTATGTCGTTGTGCCCTCACAACGTGCACAAGCGCAATACTAGTCTATTCCGCATTATCGATGTCCAGTCTCGATAATACTACGGCTAGGGATATTTAATGATTAACCTTTATGGATTGATACTGTCTCATATCATCTCAATCCAGTACTAATCATATGGACTTTCACCATTTATATATCAAAGTAATAATATTTACAAAATGGCAAAAGGCAATTTCATTATTACATAGTTAATTTTGTACAATAATAATATCATTTACAAACAGTGACGCAATGGGACACAATGTCTAACAATCTCCCACTTGCTATAGCCAGTCACTCAAGCATCTAATACCTGAACTATGTATGTGTCGTTCAAAAACTTGCTGAAGAACAGCCTTCGTCAGCGGATATGCAATGTTGTCATCTGATGTGACCTTCTCGACTTTTACATCGCCACGATGTATAATCTCCCGAATCAGATGTAACGTCGAAGAACATGCTTGGACCGTTGATGAGACCTTTGGTCCTTAGCCTGTGCTATAGCCCCGTTATTGTCACAATACAATGGAACGGGCTCAGCTGCTAACGGAACTACTCCTAATCCGATTAGGAACTTTCGGATCCAAACTTAATGCCTCCTTTGCTGCTTCAGATGCAGCGATGTACTCCGCTTCTGTTGTTGAATCGGCAACAGTATCTTGCTTGGAAGATTTCCAACTCCCTGCTCCGTTATTCAAACAAAAAATATACCCGGATTGCGACCTGTAGTCATCCTTGTCGGTTTGGAAACTTGCATCGGTATACCCAGATACCGCAAGTTCTCCACCTCCATAAATTAAGAAAGCATCCTTAGTTCGTTTAAGATACTTAAGGATATTCTTAACTGCTATCCAGTGACCTTCACCTGGATCGGCCTGATAGCGACTGCACATGCTCAAAGCATATGAGACATCAGGTCGTGTACATATCATGGCATACATGATCGATCCGACTGCCGAGGCGAACGGTATCGACTCATGTTGTCTCTCTCTTCCTGAGTCTTAGGACACATGTCCTTAGACAGAGAGGTACCACGTACCATGGAACCAATCCCCTCTTGGATTGTTCCATGTTGAATCGCTTCAACACTTTATCAATGTATGTACTCTGGGAGAGTCCAAGCAGCTTTCTAGATCTATCCCGGTAGATCTTTATTCCAAGAATAAAGGCTGCTTCTCCCAGATCTTTCATGGAGAATTTTAATGAAAGCCAAGCTTTCACCGACGTTAGCATGGGAATGTCATTGCCTATAAGCAATACGTCGTCGACATAAAGGACAATAAAAGTAAGTGCTCTCCCACTAACCTTCTTGTATACACAAGGGTCATCTGCGTTTTGCACGAAATCATATTCTTTTATGATCTCATCAAAACGCTGATTCCATGACCGTGATGCTTGCTTCAATCCATAAATGGATCGATTTAACTTACAAACCTTGTTTGCAAGTCTAGGTACGATAAAACCATCAGGCTGTTGCATATAAACATCCTCCAAAAGGTTTCCGTTAAGGAAAGCGGTTTTAACGTCCATCTGCCATAATCGAAATATGCAGCTATTGCAAGCATTATCCGAATGGATTTAATCATGGCAACGGGTGAGAAGGTTTCGTCATAATCAATACCATATTGTTGACGATACCCCTTCGCTACAAGCCTAGCTTTGTACGTTTGTACGTTGCCATCCATGTCGGTCTTCTTCTTGAAGATCCATCTGCATCCAATAGGCTTTATGCCTTCTGGTGCATCAACCAGTGTCCAAACTTGGTTGGCGTACATGGAATCCATCTCGGACTTCATGGCATCTTGCCATAAAGCGGAATCGATATTTTGTATCGCTTCCTCATACGTAGCCGGTTCATTATCCTCAATAAGATTAATATCTACATGAGGTGAGATCAGGAACCCATACCTCTCAGGTACTGTTCTGACTCTCTCCGACCTACGCGGTCCTTGTGTATGTGAAGTTTGTGGTACAGACTCATCCCGGATGTCTGTTCATGTTCCGTCGTTGATTCATTGCCAGGAACAGTATCACTACGATCTTCATCGAGTTCTACTTTCCTCCCACTTACCACTGCATTTATAAAATCCTTCTCAAGGAAAAATGCTTGTAGAGCAACAAATACTTTGTTCTCTTGTGGGTGATAGAAGTAATATCCTTTGGTTTCCCTAGGATATCCTACAAAAAGGCATTTATCAGTTTTGGGTTCAAGTTTGGTACTTCCAAACGTTTAACATATGCCCAGCATCCCCAAATCTTAGGAAAGAGAAACCTGGTTTCCTTCCTGTCCATATCTCATATGGAGTCTGTTCAACAGACTTCGACGGTACCTTATTCAAAATAAGTACAGCACTGTTTAATGCGTATCCCCAGAAGGATATTGGTAGCTCAGTGCGACTCATCATTGACCTTACCATGTCCAACAAGGTGCGGTTTCTCCGTTCGGACACACCGTTTAATTGCGGTGTTCCAGGAGGAGTCCACTGTGAAAGAATACCATATTCTTTCAAGTAATCTTGAAACTCATAACTTAAGTATTCGCCACCACGGTCTGGCCGTAATGTCTTAATACTCTTCCCTGTTTGTTTCTCCACTTCGTGTCGAAACTCTTTGAATTTCTCAAAAGTTTCCGACTTGTGTCTCATAAGATACACATAACCGTAACGAGATGCATCATCTGTAAAGGTTACGAAGTAGTGAAATCCACCTCTAGCCTGGCTAGACATGGGCCCGCATACGTCAGTATGAACGAGAGCTAACAGTTCTGTGGCACGTTCACCTTTACCGCTAAAAGGTGATTTAGGCATTTTGCCTAAAAGACAAGATTCGCAGACGTCATATGAATTGGGATCAAATTCGTCCAAGTACCCACTCTTCGAAAGTGTGGATATGCGAGTCTTGTTAATGTGTCCTAGACGACAATGCCACATATAAGCTTCATCTTTTAGATTACTCCTTTTGAGCCTTTTGTTTGTCATTTTAGGAGATTCATTTATATTCAAAATATAAAGACCGTTATTTGCAACAGCTGTGCAAATTTCTGCATCATTTTTATATAAATAACACCCAGTGTTTCTAAATACAAAAGTGTAACCCTGCTGGGTTAACAAGGATACAGATATAATATCCTAGTTAAACTAGGCACAAAATAACAGTTCAAAAGTTTAAGTACATGTCCTGAGGGCAGTTCTAAAACAAAGTCCCTACGGCCAAAACAGCAACTGGTGGTGTTCCGTTTCCGACCCGTAGATCCATCTCCCCTGACGCCAGCACCCTGCTATCATGCAGATCCAGAGGCGATAGCCTTGCCAGCCTTGATATCCTCCCTCTGCACAATGCTCATTTGGCAGTCACGTTTCCAGTGACCCCTCTTGCCGCAGTTGAGGCAGATGTCGCGAGATTTGTCCTTTGGCTTCCTAGAAGCCACTGTCAACTTGCCTTTGTCCTTGTTCTTGAACTTCTTCTTCCTCGCACCTCCAATTACCTTGGGCCTAGCCTTTGGCGCATGAGAGGTCGATGCATAATGCGCCTCGCGCTTGCTCCTCTTTAGGAGTTCCCTTTCGGACTCCTTCAATACGGATAACAGCTCTCCAAAAGTGTCATCTGTATCCATCAACTTGTAGTTGATATGATTTGTTTCCAAGTATCAGGAAGTGACTGCAAGATCATATCTATAGTCAGCTCAGCCTCCAAGACTATTCCCATATTGGCCAACTCATCAATATCGGCGATCATTTGAGTCCCGTGGGCCTCAACTGATGCGCCGTCTGTCATCCGGGAGCGGAAGAGTTTCCTTACTAGCTCGTACCTCTTCATCCGCTTATTGGTGCGGTGAAGATCACGCAATCTTGCCATCATGTTATAGGGATCCAAGTCCCTGTACTGGCGTCTGAAATGCTGGGTCATTGCAGCTAGCATAACTGACTGAGCTTGGTCACAATCGTCACTATGAGTCTTCCATAACTCTAGCTCCAGTGGCTCAGTGGGTTCAGGCGGGAGAGGTCTCTGAATAGTATACAGTATCCTCTCAGCCCCAAGCACTATCTTGAGGTTCATTTCCCAGTCGGCAAAGTTTGTCCATTTGAAGACATTATCGCCCATGATTATGTCGCGGATATTACCTTTGCCAATCATCTTGACAACTATAGTCCAACTATAAAGTCAACGATGTTATGGGTACAGTCAAACTGTTACAAGTAAAAATAACAATATATTAGTCCAACTAATTATTTAAAAATATTGACGAAATAATTTTGAAAGACGTGTAAGGCTAAGTATCTGAACGAAATTGCAAATTCAATAATAGCCTCCCACTATTTTCTTCAAGTTTCTAACCCTCTGTAGAGAACTCGGGAAATCGAATTTCCTAGTGGGCTAGGATCCCGTTAAATAACACACAACCTTGACTTTGGCCAATAAAAATTGTATGCTATTTAACTTAGGTAGATCTCCATGATCAATTGGATCTCATCCAATTCCTAGATCCGGTTAGGTGGACATCCAAGTCCGAAACATATGTATAATGCCAATGTAACCATTACATTTTCCTAACCCTATCCTCCGAATCATCTAGGCCTTGGCTTGGCCAAAAACAAACCTAATGATTCCAGTTAAGCGGGACCCATTGACGAGGAAAGTTTCGTAATCAATGTCGTTGGACAAAAAGTGATCTTGACTTTGGCCAATAAAAATCACGATTTGGACAAGACACCGATATGCAACAAAACTCTCATGATTCAAGTACATCCTTGATTGACAAAGGTCTTGACTTTGGTCAAAAACAAACCAATGCCAACTTCGGATCTTGAACAAGAACCATTCAATGGAAGGATATTCGCTTAATATAAATTGAGGGATTTTCGCGTAATTGGCAACCAATTTATTTATCTTTGTTAGGTCTCATCATCATACACCCTTAAGCATGCTTCTAAAACATCATAAAGCGCGTAAAGTAAATTAATAGTGATATGCGGATGGATATATAAACAACTTGTTCCTAGAACAAATCACTCCATTTCCTCTCCCCGCTAGCACTATTCTACTACTACCCAATTACATAATACAATAAGAGAAACCTCATTTACATTGAGGGGAATTAGGTGAGAAGAGAATACAAGAGATAAAGAGATAAGGCTGGACACGCAGGTCCAATTTATATATTCCAAATTTACAATAATTTCTAAAATTACCTTTCCCTTCTAATATCCATCCGATATACACTATTCATTCATCACATACATATATATTCAAACAAGACATGCTTTACAACCAATCTAATCCAATTAATTAGTCTTTGTTTAAGTGATCATCCAATGTTCAAACAACGGTTTGATTTTGCGCGAGTCCAACTCGATTGAGAATAAGTACATAGGGTACGAATTCGCGAATTATATCGAACTACTTATTAAATCTAATTTAATTCGTATTCAATACTAATTCAATTATTTAATTCCAAATTAAATGTTTACACTTTTAATGTGTGCTTTAAAGACTTAGATTCTAAATCTAATCTTATTGGGCCTCAAAGCCCAACTAACATCCAATGTTTAATTTAATTCAAGTCAAATGGGCTTTCAATTGATTTATTAAGGCTTGGGCTTTGGTCAATATGGGTCAAACCCAATTACCAAGCCCAAATAAGGAATCACCCTTAAATGCCATAAAACCAATTTTAAGCCCATAAGGCCCAATTAAATTATTAAAGCCCATTAATTAAATTTTAATATTCCAAACATTAAAGTCCAATTAATTAAAGTGTAATACCAAGATTAATACATTAAACAAATATTCAAAAATACCCATTTAATTTATTAATCATGTATTATTCAAAATAAATGTCCAACATTAATTTTAACAAAAATCAACTCCTTTTCATGTCCTGTGTACATTCGGCCAAGGTGAGTTTTTTGTGTCGATTTGTTTTTCAATCCGATTGAATTACTAATACGTCCCGTACACGTTAAAGTCATCCAATGATCTTAAACACAAAAAAATTCCAATCCACTCCAAGTAGCAACACATTCGGCCAAGGCATGAATTTGGGGAAAAAATCATCCAATGCAATTTTCATAAAATTGATTCCATGTAACATCATTTATAAAATGTAAGCATATTATTAACAAATTTCACAAGAAACATGCTTCAAAAAATTTTATCATACCATTCGGCCAAGGTTGAATTTTTGGGGAAAAATCATCCAATGCATTTTTCATAAAATTGATTCCATGTAATCATCATTCTATAAATGCAAGCATTCTTATTCATCAAATTTCACAAGAACATGCTTCAATCAATTTCTACACCATTCGGCCAAGGTTAAAATTTTTTGGGAAAAATCATCCAATGCATTTTTTCATAAAATTGATTCCATGTAATACATTCTATATACATGCAAGCATACTCATTCATCAAATTTCACAAGAACATGCTTCAACCAATTTTGTCAAATTTTAACCTAAAGTATTTCATGCTTAACCATGGCTCCATGATACCATTGTTGGTTTCTATAATATGTCCCAAGGAAAGATTAAGCATTTGAAATACAATAAATGAATATATATTTAACTTTGAAGTATGGCGGAATCATACTTACAATGCTTTGTTGATGAAGAAAATCAAACCAAAATGGAAGCTCCAAGTGTTGATTGATCGGCCAAGAGGAGAAGAAGGTGGAAAGCTCCAAGCTTTGTGAATTCCTTGCTCTATGATGGTTTCCCTATCACCTTTTGATCCCTTGAATGAAGTGCTAGCCTTGCATGTGAGAAGATGTTCCAAAACAATCACACTATCTTCAAGCTTTTGGCAACCAAAATGAAGAAGATGAAGACCCAAAAACTGCATGCAGTTTTCGGCAATGTGAGAGAGAGAAGCGAGATTTTTAATTGATTTTTGATACCAAAAATCAATTTATATTATGCCATAATATTTATTAAATAATAATAAATCTATGACACAAACCATGCAAAGGCTTAGAGTGTCAAACACTCAAATTCCATGCATAACAATTGAGTGCATTATACACTATCACCATGCAATGCATTATCAATAAAATAATACATATAATGACATGTGTCATGTGGGCCCCACGTTTCCAAATGAAAGCGGGCCCACGTGCACTCACGCGTTCGGGTTCGATATTCCAAAATACCGAACTTGCGTCGCGACGTTAATTAAATCGAATTTAAATAAATAATCGCGCCTAGCGAAATTATTATTTACGTCGCTAACGAATTAATTCTAAATTAACTCGTATGCCCGAATTAAAATCTAATTTTAATTTCGCGTCGAAATCGAATTTCAATTATTATATCGAATATAATAATTTTACTGATTAATTCCAAATTAATCGTTCTCTCTCTCTAAATAAGGCACTTTATCCGAGATAAAGTTTCTCCGCAATTAATCCAAGATTAATTAAGTTCGAATCAAATATCATAGGTGAATCTTCAGGAAGCGACCCAAGAGATCTCCGGATATGTTGGCAGTAAATACGGTCGTCGGATAATCCGAACACGCACGTACCTCGTACTACGTTCTTACCGATTCACAAGACAAGGTTGGCTTCTAGCAAAGCGCCATGCCTACCCAATTCTCCAGAAATATTCTTATAGGAATATAAGATCTATATCAAGCGTAGTATACCGTAGTATTGCATACATCGATCCAGTATCGGATGATCACATGCTAGGCCTGGGGCTGGAGATGTGTCTGCCCCGTACGAAACATATATCGGACATCAAGCAACTAGTCTCTTTAATCGGACAATCCTGACCTAGTCATATTGTCCCGACGGTTGCAACCTTTTATAGAGTACTAGTTCTGTGTCCTGCGTGATCATCACCTCCATATGTCTGAAGCGATACTTCCATCTTGACATCACATCCAGTACACTACGATTCTCGATAAACCCAGAAGAGGTGTACACAGAACCGGTTAAGGTCCCCAACCACCAAAACCAAAGTTTACCGATTTTCGCAAGTACTAGCGATGTAAGTCTCAGGTTAAGACCATATACACCTACCCTGATGCGGCCTCCCATAGACACCTAGACATACTACCAATGGGATTCCGCGGGTCTATCCAGAGCGAAGCTGTTTTCCGTACCATCGGTAAAACACAACCTCCTATCGCACTTGCATAAGTATCCAATACTTAAATATATGAGAACTATGCCGTTGTGCCCTCACAACGTGCACAAGCGCAATACTAGTCTATTCCGCATTATCGATGTCCAGTCTCGAATACTACGGCTAGGGATATTTAATGATTAAACCTTTATGGATTGATACTGTCTCATATCATCTCAATCCAGTACTAATCATATGGACTTTCGCCATTTATATATCAAAGTAAATAATATTTACAAAATGGCAAAAGGTATTTCATTATTACATAGTTAATTTTGTACAATAATACAATATCATTTACAAACAGTGACGCAATGGGACACAATGTCTAACAATAGTCTCACTGGCCGACCTTGACCCATGTATTTTGAGGTAATCTAGTATTCAGAGTTTGCCTCGATCTCTACGCATTTCACCGCTCCACCGAAAATTCCCTCAGCCCACATTTCCTTTTTTCTTTAGTTATTGAAGAGGCTAGGTTAGCCGAAAGATGGTTATCGGTTTTCTAAACAATTTAATTCAACGTTAGTATACACAATCAATTTAACCATTAATTTTCGTTATGTTTCCGTTAGCGTAGAACCTAAATGTAAAGAAACATTAGATTGCATGCATGTGCAAATATTAAAATGGATTATTATCATATCAAGCATGAAAATGTAATGGATGAAGCATCAGACTGCTCTGATACCATTTTTGTTGGGTTTTTGGCGAAGGCGCAGCGAAAGCGCGGTTCGGTCGAATGGTACATTTAAAACTTTTTAAATTACTGAATAAATTATTCAATATCGAATATGAATAATTTATTCATATTTTCACCTAAATACATTTTTCTATATCAAATAACACATAAACAACTAAGAAACGTCGCGAAACTTTTACGAAAATATTTTTCACAAAATGACGCAAAACACATTTTTAACGAACCGACCACCCAAACTTTGGGGACTACCGGTTGTGTAACAAAAATTGTATTAGTAATAGTTTTCAATTATTGGACAGTTATGACCCATAGCGTCACTATTTGTACAGATATGGTGTTGTTGTACAAATTAATATATGACAAAGGAAATTGCTCTCTATCATTGTGATTAGATCACCAAGATATATAAATGATAGGAGGTCCTTATGATTAGGTCCTGGATTGAGATGAAGAGACAGTATCAATCCATGAAGGTTTAATCATAAATTCCGTAGTCAGAGTATTATCGAGATTGGACATCGATAATGCGAAAAGACAGTATTACACTGTGCACGTTGTAGTGATGGAGTTTGTTGGCATTTTGTTGACTTTTGGAAAGAAAATAAATTTGATAAATTAATTTTGAATTAATAAGGTATTAGATACACATTTTGCAACCAACAACATAATTACTCTCTCTTAACTTCTCGTCTTCTCTCACGCCCAAAATGGGCTGTTTTGCTCTTCTGGTTTTGGCTACTGCCGAGAGCAAAGAGAAGCAAACATAGTGATTTTTGTGGAAAAAATCAAGAGTGCTAGCACACAATGGAGTCATCCTAAGGTGATTGGGAAACCCACTTGTGAGCTTGGAATCACCATTTGCGAAAGCTTGGAGCTTGGAGGTTGATTAATAGCCGAAAATGAGGACCCTAATCTGCTCATTGCTCACTGCCGAGCGATCTTGGAGGGAGAAAAAGAATTTTGTTCTTCGACGCATCACCTCAACCGATCTTGTGAGTATTCTGCACCTCC
>SKCR01041162.1:0-15751 GCA_019454045.1 Zanthoxylum bungeanum
AACAAAAGTGGATCCTTTTACCTCAGCATTTTCTTTTATTGTAATTTTACTTTATTTACTTTTTAGCAATTTACTTTCAGCATTTACTTTTCAGCATTTAATTTTCAGTATTTTACTTTATGCCTTTTATTTTATTTAAGTTTTTTTTACTACCCGTAAATATGTGTCGTAACTAAGCCAATTATCTGGGGTTGTGATGAAATCCAATATCACCGGTTTATAAAGGGTTAAATTATAGTTTGGGTAATTTAAAGGTTTACTTATTAAGTCTTAAGCTTAATGCTTCTTGTTGTCTGATCACCAATAAGATTGATGTGGTAAATCTAAAATGAACTAGACATAGGGATTTTAGGTTTCAGCCTTAGACTTAATAGCCCACGATCTTCCTTGAGGATAGATAACCCTTTAATAGATTTCCTTACAGGATAGACATATACCTGTCGGGCGGGGGTAGCCATAATTGGAACTTAAACTTAATGAATCCATATAATTTGGTTGACATAGACATATGGTTCAATTGGGTTAAACTGGGTATTTGCGTCTGACCATCGACAGAGGCTTTTGCATAATTTAGTGTTCCAGGTTAGTAAACCGATTTATTACACAAACATAAATAACCACTTCATCTTTAAAATGATATTGGAAGAAATCACAACCCTAGATAATTTTTAATATTGAATTTTCTTAAAACCTACTTTCGAATAATTTTATTTACTTGTTTTTAATTTAGAATCGTCACCATTTCAAATCAATCAAACAACCTGTTAGATACTAGTAATCATTTGACTTCATAAAATTAATAGATTAGATATTAAGTCCTCGTGGGATCGATATTTTTATACTACTTGAACGATACGTGCGCTTGCGTTATACGTATGTGTTTACGCCGGTCAGACTACCAAAGATTTGATCTTATAGTCTCTACCAGAAAGCTGGGGCAGGTTCATTATGAACCAAGAGTAAACTCTTGGAGAGTTGATGGCTATGCTCAAGGAGGCAGAGCCAGAACTTTTAAAAGGGGCAAAGGAAAAATCATCACAGTCTTCTAGGAAGACAAAAGACATATCCCAAGATGTCTGCCTAAACTGTGGCAAACGGGGTCATTGGATGCGTGACTGCCGTATGGACAAGGCAGACATGAAGGAAGTGAAGGCGGGGCAATGCTCTGGCTTCAAGTATGTTTGTCATAAACATGTTCACTACTAGTTTCAAAGTTAGATTTTTGATACAAGATGTGGTACATAAATATGTACTGATGTGCAGAATCTGTTGATTAGCAGTAGACTGACTTCAGATGAGATCGACCTGCGAGTCGAAAACGGGACAAGAGTCGCTGTTTTAACCGTAGAAACCTAAGTTTAGGAACTACCCTTGGGTATGTACTTAAATTAAGAAACTGTTATAATGTACCTAGTTTGACTAGAAACATTATCTCTATGTCTAAGTTTAACCCGTTGCGGGTATACCTTTATATTCTAGAACACTAAGTGTTTTATTTTATAAAGATGATATTGAGATAAACACATTAGATGTGAATAACAGTATTTATATTTTGAATATAAATGAATCTAAAACATATAACATGACAAACAAATAGCTCAAACTGAATTAATCAGATGAGACTTATTTGTGGCATTGTTGTCTGGGACACATTAACAAGACTCGTATATCCACACTTTCGAAGAGTAGGTACTAGGACATATTTGATTCTATTCAAATGATGTCTACGAATCTAGTTTATTAGGCAAAGTGCCTAAAACACCTTTTACTTGGTAAAAGTGCAAGTGCCACTGATCTGTTAGCCCTTGTTCATAGTGACGTAAGTGGGCCCATATCTAGCTAGGCTAGAGGTGAATGTGAATACTTCGTAACCTTTACGGATGTGGCATCGCATTATGGTTATGTGTATCTTATAGAACACAAGTCAGAAATATTAGTGTTTCGACACGAAGTAAACAAACAGACCGGCAAGAGTATTAAAACATCACAATTAGACCGTGGTGGAAAATACTTAAGCAATAAGTTTATCGACTATCTGAAAGAGTATGGTATTCTTTCATAGTGGACTCCTCCCGGAACACCTCAATTTGAGCGGTGTGTCCAAACAGAGAAATCAAACTTTGTTGGACATGGTATGGTTAATTATGAGTCGCTCTGAGCTACCATTTTCCTTCTAGTGACACGCATTAATCAGTGCAAAACTTATTTTGAATAAGGTTCCATGAAAAATCTGTTAGACATATTTCATATTAGATATGAACAGGAAAGAAACTAGGTTTTCTCATTCTTGAAGATTTTGGAATGCTAGGCATATGTTTGGATGATACCAAACTAAAACCCAAATCGGATGAGTGTCTAATTTATTAGTTATCCTAGGGAAACCAAAGTATAGTACTTATACAACTCACAAGAGAATAATGTAATTGTTGCTCTCCATGCGGTTTTCCTAAGAGGAATACCAATAAGCAGTGGTAAGTGGGAGGAAAGTAAAACTCGATGAAAATCAGAGTAATACTGTTCCAGGCACCGATTCCTTAATGGAACACAAACTGTTCATCAGGGATGAAACTGTACCACAATCTTCGAATACACAAGAACCACGTAAGTCAGAGAGAGTCAGAAAATAACCTGGGAGGTATGGGTTTCTGATCTCACCTCATGAAGATGTCAATTTTATTGAGGAATACGAACTGGCTACGTATGAGGAAGTGATACAAGGTATCAACTCCTTTCATGGCAAAGTGTCATGAAGTCCTAAATGGATTCCATGTATATCAACCAAGTTTGGACACTGGTTGATGTACCGAAAGGCATTGTGCCTATTGGTACTATATGAGTCTTCAAGGAAGACAAACATGGATGGCAACAACCAAAACTTACAAAGCTAGGCTTGTAGTGAAAAGGTATCGCTATCAACATTGTGTTGATTACGACGAAACCTTTTACCTGTTGCCATGATTAAAACCCATTTGTGGTATAATGCTTGCTAATGCTGCATGTTTCATTTATGAAATATGGCAGCTGAATGTCAAAAACCGCTTTCCTTAAACGGAAACCTTTTGGAGGATGTTTACAACATCCTGACGGTTTTGTCGTACCAAAGCATGCAAATAAGGTTTGCAAGTCAAATCGATCAATTTATAGATTGAAGCAAGCGTTGTGTTCTTAGAACCAGCGTTTTGATGTAATCATAATGGTATATGATTTAATTCAAAACGAAAATGATTCTTGTGTATATAAGGAGGTTAGTGGGAGCGCACTGACAATGATTGTCCTATATAATGATGACATGTCATTTCTTGGAAATGTCATTCCCATAATACAATCGGTGAAAGCTTGGCTTTCATGAAAATTCTCCGTAGATTACTTGGGAGAGACAACCTTTATTCTAGGAATAAAGATCTACTGGGATAGATCTAAAAGTTGTTGGCACTCTCTGAGAACTCGTACATTGAAAGATATGTACGCGACTTGGTGTCTCATATGCTTTGAGCATATAGAGTCACAATCAGGCCAATCCAAGTGATAGTCACTGGATTGATTTTAAGAACATCCTTAAGTATCTTAGATGAACTAAGGATGCTTTCTTATACTATGGAGAAGGAGAACTTGAAGTGACTGGGTTCACTTCTGCAAGTTTCCAAACCGATAAAAATGACTATAAGTCGTAATAAGGGTACTATATAGTTTGAATAACGGAACAATGAGCTGGAAATCTTCCAAGCATGATACTATTGCGAAAAACAACAAAAGTGGAATATTGCTGCAGCTGAGACAACAAAAGAAGCAATTTTGGATCTGTAAAATTCCTAATTAGATTAGGAGTAGTTCTGTTAGCAGCTGAGCTAGGCTAAAGCACAGGCTAAAGAATTAATGGTCTCATCAACGATCCAAGTATATACTTCAATTATTTCATCTGATTCATTGGATCATACATCGTGGCGATGTGATGATCGAATAAATCGCATCAGATAATAACATTGCAAATCGGCTGACGAAAGCAGTTTTTGAGCAGAAGTTTGAGCGACGCCTACATAGTTCAGGTGTAGGACAATTGAATGATTGGCTATAGGCCAAGTGGGAGATTGTTGGACAATTACGACCCATAGCATCACTATTTCTACAAAACATGGTGTTGTTGTACAAATGAATTATGTGACAAAGGAAATTGCTCTTTTATCATTTGTAATTGGATTAACGGATATATAAATGATAAAAGTCCATATGATTAGTTCCGGATTAATAAGATATGAGACAATATTAATCCACTAAGGTTTACTCATTAAAATATCCCTAGTCGTAGTATTATCGAGATTGGACATCGATAATGCGGAATTGACTAGTATTACACTTGTGCGCGTTGTGGGAGCATAACGGCATAGTTCTCATATATTTGGTATTAGATACTCATGCAAGTGTAATAAGAGGTTGTGTTTACCGATGGTACGGAAACAGCTTTGCTCTGGATAGACCCCTCAGAATTCCATTGGTAGTATGACTATGTGTCTATGGAAGTCTGAATCAGGGTAGATGTATTTGGTCTTAACCTGAGACTTGCATCGCTAATACTTGCGACAATCAATATACTTTGGTTTTGGTCATCCAGGGCTTTAACAGGTTCTGTGTACGCCTCTTATGGGTATATTGAGAATCGTAGTGTATTGGGTTTGATGTCAAGATGGAAGTATCACTTCAGTCATATGTAGATGATGATCACGTAGGATACGGAACTAGTACTCTTATGTACTTTAGTCATCGGGATAATATGACTAGGTCATGCTTATCCGATTATAGAGACTAGTTACTAGAGATCCGATATATGCTTCGTACGGGGCAGACACAATTCCAGCCCCAGGCCTAGCATGTGACCATCCGATACTGGATCGAAATACTCAATACAACGTATACTACGCCTGACACAGATTATATATTCCTTTAAGAATATTTCTGGAGAATTGGGAAGGCACGATGCTTTGCTAGAAGCCAACCATGTCTCGTAAATTGATAAAAACGTGGTACCGGGTACGCACGTGTTCGGATAGTCCGACGACCGGATTTACTGCCAACATATCCAAGGATCTCATGGGTCGCTTCCCGAAGATTCACCAATGACGTATGATTCGAACATAATTAATCTGGGATTAATTACGGAGAGATTTTATCTAGGATAAAATACTATTTGAAGAGAGAGAACGATTAATTTGGAATTAATTGATGAAATTAATATATTCGATATATTAAATGAAATTAGATTTCATAATGGAATTAAAATTGGATTTTAATTCGGGCGAACAAATTAATTTAGAATTAATTCGCGAGCGACTTTAATAGTAATTTTGCTAGGCATAATTATTTAATTAAATTTGATTTAATTACGTCGCAACGGAAAATTTATTAATTCGGAATTAGCGAACCCGAGCCCGGGATGTGTTGCAGGCCCACTCGGATTTTGAATCAGGTGGGGCCCATATGTCAAATTACATGTCACATCACTAGTCATTCATTCACCTTTTTGGTGATGGAAGTTAGTGAATGAAATGAAGGTTGCTTGTTATTCACACAATGTGAAAAGGTGATGGACATATACCAACTTTGGTATATCTTTTACTTTTGATTTTTGAAATTAAAAACAACCAACACACTTCATCTCACCTCTCTCTCTCTCTCTCTCTCACGGCTTTGAGCCATTTTTCTCTCAATTTTTTCCCTTTGCCGAGAGTCACTAGGAAGAACAAGGAAATTTTGTAGCAAAATTTCCAAAGCTAGCACTTAAAGAAGTCATTCAAAGGTGATAGTTGGAGCTTGTATTACATCCCCAAATGAGGAGCTTGGCCGAAAGTTGGAGGAACGAATTTTTTATGTTCAACGCATCCAAAATCCGATCAAAGTGAGTATTTTCCGCATTCTTACTTTGTTGTATTCACATGATTTCTTGCTTAATTTGATCTTGGTTTGACCTAGAAAACTCAACAAGGATGTCCATTGGTATGCTGACTATGTCAACTACATAGTGTCAGGCAAATGGCCGTTGGAATAGAAAACTCAGCAACGAAAGAAATTCTTCAAAGAAGTTAAGCACTATGTGTGGGATGAGCCGTACCTGTTCAAACACTGTGCTGATCAATTACTGAGACGTTGTGTTCCACAGGAAGAGGTCAATAGTGTCTTGCAACATTGTCATTCATCACCATATGGCGGACACTTCAGCGAGAATAAAACTGCAGCCAAAGTCCTTCAATCAGGTTTGCTATGCTTATCTGTTTGCTCTTTAATCTGACAGGTGCCAGAGAACGGGAAATATTTCGAGGAGAAATGAAGGACCTTTGCAAAATATTCTGGAAATGGAGATATTTGATATATGAGGGATTGATTTTATGGGACCCTTTGTTCCATCATTTGGAAACATGTACATACTGGTTTCTGTAGACTACGTCTCCAAATGGGTTGAAGCAATTACACTGCCATCAAACGATTCAAAAGTGGTGATCAAATTCCTTAAAAAGAATATTTTCACTCGCTTCGGAACACCTCGGGCTATTATCAGTGATGGTGGCACACATTTATGAAACAAATATTTTGATGCACTCCTATACAAATACAGAGTTACTCATAAAGTTGCCACTGCTTATCATCCACATTCAAATGGACAGGTTGAAGTTTCAAACATGGAGATCAAAAGAATCTTGGAGAGAACCGTTGGATCAACAAGGAGAGACTGGTCTACAAAACTGGATGACGCACTATGGGCCTACCGAACAACTTACACGACACATATTGGTATGTCCCTATATCGAATGGTGTATGGAAAAGCATGCCATCTGCCAGTTGAGCTTGAACACAAGGCGTACTGGGCACTGAAGAAGTTAAATCTTGATCCACAAGCAGAAGGAGAGAAACGACTCCATCAACTCAAAGAATTGGAGGAATTTTGCCTACAGGCTTATGAGAATGCCAGATTATACAAAGAAAATACCAAGAAATGGCATGATCGAAAAATAGTACATAGACAACTTGAACCAAGGCAGTAGGTGTTGTTGTATAATTCAAGGTTGAAACTTTTCCCTGGAAAGTTGAAATCAAGGTGGTCAGATCCATTTGTGATCACTCATGTTTTACCATATGGAGCTGTTGAGTTACTTGATCCCAACACCAACGAAACATTCAAGATTAATAGTTAGCGTGTCAAGCACTACTGGGGAGAACCATTTGAGCGACAAAAAGAAAGTGTCACACTTTCAGATCCAGCCTAATATTCGGGCAGTCACGTCTAGCTGACGATGTTAAACTTAGCGCTAGTTGGGACGCAACCCATGCAATTTGTGTATATATTCAAATTTGGTGTGTTTAGTTTTTGCAGGTTAAGTCATTTCAAGATGGAAGAAGTTCTCACAAATCTTCACAAGAATTCTCCCTCCCTCCCTCAAAAATCTCTGATGAAAGTCTACAAAGCTTGCTTGGAACGAATGAGACTACTGATGATAAAAGGTATTCCTACTGACATTCGTTGGATTATTGAAGGACGGGTTCGATTGGCAGGTGAGTCCTCTGACTCTTTTATTTCACATCTGCCTGGTTTAGGAAGAAGCACCTATGCTAAAAAGAGAAGAGCTAAAAGAATGGGTGTATGCTATAAATGTGCTCGTATGTTTTGTGATACTTGTTGTCGTTCTTTAGGAATTGTGTCTGATAACTGTGAAGATAAGATAAATTTCATTAGAGATGGCTTGAGTAAGGAGTCTTTAGATGACATATCTAAAACTCTTGAGACGCATCCCATTGGATATGTGTATCACGAAATTCGCGTGTTATATACACAATTTCGAAAAGAAAGACAACTGTTAAGTCTCGAGAATTTGACTCAAAAAGACCTTGTTTGCCAATTTTTAAGAAAATAGGATGGGAAGCTTGTCCCTGACGCATAGACATCAATCGAGCCGTAAATTATTGTAAATATTATATCTCTTTGTCTTTTCCTAATAATTGTGATTTGTTTTGTTGTTTTCTTTTATTTTCTCCGACATGTTCCAGACCTTTTTGACCTTTCACGATTTATTGTTTTGCTACTAATTGTTCTTTGGAAGATACTAGTGCTATTATTACTCACCCCTTTTCAGGTGTTATAAATTCAACTCATCTTTGCACTTTTGAAGGCATCCAGATTTGAGAAAAGAAACATACATAAAATGGAAGCTACTTCAAGAAGACGAGTTGTAAATATCTGTGTTTTTTGTGGTACTAGTGTTGGTACTAAGCCACAATACGTAGAAGCAGCACATGAATTGGGTCGAGTCATAGCTGAAAAGAATATGCACCTAGTATACGGCGGTGGCAATCTTGGATTAATGGGGATCATTTCAAAGGCCGTACAGGATGAAGGCAGTCAAGTTCTGGGAATCATCCCAAAACCCTTGGCAGAGGCGGATCTTGTAGGATCATCAAACGGAGAAGAACTGATCATGCCAGGTATGTCTGAACAACTGGTGGAAATGATTAACCGTGCTGATGCTTTTATTGCTTTGCCAGGTGGTTTGGGTACATTGGAGGAGATTTTTACAGTGTTATCTTGGGCGAACTTGAACATACACCAGAAACCAATTGGACTATTCAACACAGATGGATTTTATGATTTTCTTTATGTATTTCATGATGATATCCGGAGAAATGGGTTCGTGTCAAAATCTTTAAAAGAACTCTTTTTCACTGCCAGAACTGCCCATGATTTAATTGACCAAATCTTAGCCTATGAACCACAAATTGACCTTATCATTTCCAAGATAAAATGGTCCGATGATGATCGTGGTAAGAAGCATCGAATAAATCTGGATCTCAACCTTTAATTTCCTTTTTAGATGTAGAATTTCAGTTAACCGTGTATTATCTTCTAAACTCATCTTCTACTTTTTAAGAGATTGGGGATAATGTCTCATTTAGGTTTGCGGGTGGGGAATAATTGTAGTATTTTTTTTATGTTGTTTTTATTTTTAGTCAAAATTTTCGAAAAATTCAAAAAGAATGAAAAAACTTTACAAAAAAAAAAAAAAATTGTGATTTTGTGTGAGATAGATGGGTGTGAGATAGATGGGTAAGGAGTTTCCACTCCTGAGACGTATCTCAACCTATTTCGAAACAAGTTAATTTTTGTTTATTTCCTTTTAAATTATTTAATTTGTGAGTTCTCCATAAAACTGATTAAAATGGATCTTCCCATGCTCAGTTGACAGGTATTATCAACTTGCATGGTAACATACGGACATGAGTTGTAATTGACAAGTTTGTAATATTCAGTGCTCTAGTTTAATTGGAGAAAACATCTTAAAAAAGTGATGGGATAAAAAAACCGTCTGAGATCTGATTTATTAAGTTCGTAGGGGTGTTTCAACACCTAGTGCCCTAAAACCAACTGGTTTGGGAGCCACTGGCCAAAAGCTTGCTACATGGATCAAAGATGTTTAAATATATATATATATATATATATATAATATCTGAAGTCCGAGTAATTAAGTCCGTAGGGGTGTCTTAACACATAGTGCCCCAAAGCCAACTGGTTTGGGAGTCACTGGCCTAAAGCTCGCTACATGGATTGAAGATATTGTATATAATTAAAAAAATTCAGAAAAATTATTCCACTGCTTAAAAAAAGTGTGAATTCTGATATTACTTTAGGAAAAAAATATTACTTTCTTTTCAACTGCACTTGTGACTATTGTGGGCAAAATGAGTTGATTAATATTTTGTTGGCTGTGTATATGAAGAATGATAAAAATAATCGTAGAACTTACTTATTCGGTAATTTAGAAAGAAATAAAACAATTATTGACTTGGATAAGAAGTTTCACCTGTTTAGTCACTAACTTCTTTATTCCATTTTCTCTTGTCTTTTTTCTTTTGTGTGCTTTAGTTTTACTATCTTTTTACTTTTATCAAACGTTTGTGGGTATCGTTGCTGTAAGCCCTCACGAGACTACAACTCGTCCACTAGGGACACCTAGGGGTTTAAAGGCTTGTTGCATATGCTAAATGCAATCGTGATCCCTACGGTAGTGGCTTAGTTTAATTTTAATTTTTTTTTGTATTTTTTTTGGTTGTTTTGCTCGAGGAGTAGCAAAATGTTAGGTTTGAGAGTGTGATGAGCGGAAAATTTATCAATATTTACCGCCTCTTTTACCTAATATTTTGTTTAGTTTCCCGGGTTTGATGAACGTTTTGATGTGTTTTGTAGATAAATAAAGTATCAGGACTTAATAGAATCAACTCGGGGCTAAAACGATGAAATCCGGAGCAAAAAAATGGCGAAAACGGAAATTTACTATATGCGTCACGAAGTGCAGTCCTAAATTCCAATTTTGTGCAAATTTGGTATTTTGGCCATAACTTTTTCATCCGATATCTGATTAAGCTGATTCAAGTTCCAGATTAAAAAAGACACAAAGATCTACAACTTTGAAGTTTTAAATATTTTCGAATTCTGAAGTTTGTAAGACCGAAATTGATGAATAATCCAGTGTATTTTGTGTAATTACTATAGTCATTTTCAAAATATAAAATAAAATTAATAAAATAAAAAAATAAAAATTGTCAAACTTCCACCAAACATGCTTGCATGTTTGGTAGAGGATTTGGTACCATATTTGGTGCCATATTTTATGCCATGTTTGGTGGAGCAATTGGTGGAGAAATTGGTGGAAGCCTTTAGATTTTCTTATAAATACCAAGCTAAACTTTGTAAAATTTCCATTCTTTCTTTGGAGGAATTTCTCCATGAAAACCTAAAGAAAAGTGTCTTGTATATTTATGTAAGTTTTCTTGTATTTTCTTTTTATTTACTTAATAAAATTTTGTGTGTTTTCTTTTACAGCATGAGCATGTAATCTCATTCTGCTGGGGTGAAAATATGAGACTTTTAATATAATGAATTAGATTAATCTCCCCTATTTTAATTAAAATTTGGATTAATTAGTTACCGCCTATATGGCCGGTTTAGGTGACAACCCTATTTACGGCCTATATGGTCGGTTTTTCGTTTTAGACGTAGTTTCCGCCTATATGGTCGGTTTAGGTAATAACTTTGTTACCGCCTATATGGTCGGTTGGATTTAATTGAGACAAATGAAATTACCGCCTTTATGGTCTGGTTAATTAATCGGTAAACATTGAGAATAAGAGAGACTTCTAATTTTGAAATATTAAAAGTGGATCCTCTAATCCCCAACATTGTCTTTTATTGTACTTTTACATTTTTAATTTCCAGCATTTACTTTATTTAATTTCCAACATTTACTTTATGTCTTTTATTTTATTTAAGCTTTTATTAGCCTTAGATATGTGTCGTAACTAAATCTGTTATCTGGGGTTGTGATGAATTCCAATATCACTGGGTTATAAGAGGTTATTTTATAGTTTGGGTAATATAAAGTTTTACTTATTAAGTCTTAAGCTTAATGCATCTTGTTAACTGGCCACTAATAAGATTGATCTGGTAAAGTTAAAATAAACTTGAAAATGAATTTTAGGTTTTAACCTTAGACTTAATAGCCCACGATCTTCCTTGAGGATATATAACCCTTTAATAGATTTCCTTACAGGATAGACATATACCTGTCGGGCGGGGGTAGTCACAATTGGAACTTAATCTTAATGAATCCAGGTAATTTGATTGACATAGACATATGGTTTAATGGGGTTACAATGGGTATGTGCAGCTGACCATCGATAGAGGCTTTTGCATAATTTCGTGTTCCAGGTTAGTAAAATAATATATTACACAAACATGAAATAACCACTTCATTTTTAAAAGATATTGGAAGAAATCACAACCCTGGACTGTTTTATAAATTTGAATTTTCTTAAATCTACTCTCGCGCAATTTGATTTACTTGTTTTAAATTTAAAGTCACCAATCAATCAATCCATTAGATACTCGTAAAAATTTGACTTCATAAATTAATAGATTACGTATTAAGTCCTCGTGGGATCGATAATTTTTATACTACTTGAACGATACGTGCGCTTGCATTATACGCGTGTGACAACGCTGGTCATTTACCTTTGATTACTTATGTACCTTCAGACTTAGTTTATGAGTGTCAATAGGATTTAAGTATGAAATTAGTAATATAAAATAGTCTATAGAGAGCAAATAAATTAAATACGTTGTTTGTTGTTTATCTATAACTACGGTCTATTCTATAATTGTAAGGCAACTTTGATCCAGGATCATTCATATGGTAACATGAGATTGGAGGTGTTGGGTTCCTAGAACATGCCAAGGATATTCTAACATGAAATGGTGTGTGAATAATCAAAATAAGAATGAAGAATTAAACTTACATTGATTGGCTTTATGGATGTAGTTCAAAACTTTTGTATGAATGTTGAGCTCCAAGCTTCCAAAATGTGCTCCAAACTCAAGGGATTAGTTTCCCTAACACCTTGACTGACTCCTTTAATGTGCTAGCAAGAAGAAATTTTGAAGCAAAATTTCTTAGGGAGAGGATGATGCATTCGGCAATGGCTTGAAAGGAAGAGAGATAAATTTTTGTGTTGTGTATATTATTTCTAAAAGTCAATACACTTTTTACCAAAATCAAATTTGGTATATGTCTTTCAAAAATAAAGCTAATGTGTCTTACAAGTTACCAACAAATCATCACCAACTTCTATCACCAAAAAGGTGACTAAAGTTGTCTAATGATGTAAGTTGGTGGGCCCCACTTTAAAATTCAAAATTCGAGTGGGCCCGGTTAACACATTTCGGGCTCGGGTTCGTTTAATTCTGAATTAACAAATTTTCCGTTGCGACATAATTAAATCTAATTTAATTAAATAATTACGCCTTGCAAAATTATTATTAAAGTCTCTTACGAATTAATTCTAAATTAATTCGTTCGCCAGAATTAAAATCCAATTTTAATTCCGCTTTGAAATCTAATTTCATTTAATAATCTATACCAGGCGTAGTATACTAAGTATTGCGTATTACGATCCAGTATCAGATGTCACATGTTAGGCCTGGGGCTGGAATTTTGTCTGCCTCGTACGAAACATATATCAGATCACTAGCAACTAGTCTATTTAATCGGATAATCATGACCTTGTCATATTATCTCGATAGTTGCAACATATTAGAGTACCAGTTTTGTATCCCTACGTGATCATCATCTCCATATGACTGAAGTGACACTTCCATCTTGAGATCACACCAAATACACTACGATTCTCAATAAACCCAGAAGAGGCGTACACAGAACCTGTTAAAGTCCCGACAACCAAAACCAAAGCGTATTGATTGTCGCAAGTATTAGCGATACAAGTCTCAGGTTAAGACCAAATACACCTACCCTGATTCGGATTCCCATAGAAATATAGTCATACTACCAATGAGATTCTGAGGGGTCTATCCAGAGCAAAGCTGTTCTCGTACCATCGGTAAACAGAACCTCCTATTACACTTGCATGAGTATCCAATACCCAAATATATGAGAACTATGCCGTTACACTTCCATAACGCGCATAAGTGTAATACTAGCATATTCCGCATTATCGATGTCCAGTCTCGATAATACTACGACTATGGATATTTAATGATTAAACCTTTCGTGGATTGATACTGTCTCATATCTTATTAATTTGGAACTAATCATAAGGACTTTTATCATTTATATATTCAAGTAATCTAATTACAAAATGATAAAATAACAATTTCCTTTGTCACATAGTTAATTTGTACAAAAACCACAATATCTTTTACAAATAGTGATGTTAGGGGTCATCATTGTCCAACAATGTCCCACTTGGCCTATAGCCAATCACTCAAGTATCTAACACCTGAACTATTTACATGTCGCTCAAACTTTTGCTGAGAAATAGCCTTCGTCAGCGGATCTGCAATATTATCATCTGATGCGACCTTCTCGATCTTCACATCGCCACGATGTATGATCTCACGAATCAGATGGAAAAGTCGAAGTACATGCTTGGATCGTTGATGAGACCGCGGTTTCTTAGCCTGCGCTATAGCCCCGTTATTGTCACAATACAAAGGAACGGGCTCGGCTGCTAACGAAACTACTCCTAATCCAATTAGGAATTTACGGATCCAAACTTCCTCTTTTACTACCTCAGCTGCAACGATATATTTCGCTTCTGTTGTTGAATCGGCAACAGTCTCTTGCTTGGAAGATTTACAGCTCACTGCTCGGTTGTTCAAACAAAATATTTACTCGGATTGCGACTTACAGTCGTCTTTATCGGTTTGGAAACTTGCATCAGTAAACCCAGTTACCTCAAGTTCTCCATCTCCATAGACTAAGAAAGCATCCTTAGTTCGTCTAAGATACTTAAGGATGTTCTTAACCGCAACCCAGTGACCATCACCTGCATCGGCCTGATAGCGACTACATATGCTCAAAGCATACGAGACATCAGGTCGCGTACATATCATGGCATACATGATCGATCCGACTGCAGAAGTGAATGAGATCCGACTCATGTTGTCTCTCTCATCTTGAGTTTTAGGACACATGTCCTTAGATAGAGAGACGTCATGTGACACTGGAAAAAGTCCCATCTTAGACTAATCCATATTGAATCTCTTCAACACTTTGGCAATATACGAGCTCTGGGAGAGTCCAAGCATCTTTCTAGATCTATCCCTGTAGATCCTTATTCCCAGAAAAAAGTTGCTTCTCCCAGATCTTTCATGGAGAATTTTAATGAAAGCCAAGCTTTCACCGATTGTAGCATGGGAATGTCATTTCCAAGAAGCAATACATCATCTACGTAAAGGACAATGAATGTCAGTGCGCTCCCACTGACTTTCTTATATACAAAAGGATCTGTTAGGGATATGCCCTATACCCAACTTGTGGATGACTATATGTACATGTATTTGCAATATTTTCATTAATTAATAAAATGGCAATCTTTATTATACGTGTCTTACATAAATTATATGAATCATCAAACACTATAATAAAGCCCTTGTTGTAATAAGATGATGGCTTCCACACCTTATGAGAATCATTACTCTTTAACGATCATAGTCATAGTTTTGTGAATAATCTGGGCGTTCACAAAGCGGAGAGACTAGCATGATGATATGATCCACCCTTAAGTGGGGTAGCCGATCTCATAGGTGTAGGACACAGAAATCAGCGACGCTATTCCAGGCTCGCAGCCCGGTCGGGAGTACGGAGTAGCCCGCGGGGGACTAAACCGGAGAATAATGGAGTCGCCACCCAGTGTGAACTGGGAAATGATTTAAGGCCGCACTCACCCCTCGCAAGGGAACACCTCAAACCGTTGGGTTCAGAATGGTCCCTTACTTATGCCAATTGTAATGAAAGGATTTATGCGATAGTATAACCGAGTCTACGCAACATACATACGCAAGAATAACCTATATCTAAGTTTTCTTGCATAAAAGTAAATCGACATAACGGGAAGCACATAATTTCATGAACATATGCATGAGTGTTTCCCCAAGCAGTACGTGGAGTTGTATCCCAAGTACAGACCACACTACCGTCCATTCGGATTCGGCTATGTAATTTACGTCTGGGTTTCCATCCGATATACCACGAGAAGCAACACGCAATCCCTAACCCAATATTGACATACATGAAACATGATAATGCATATAACAATAAATAACTGAAGAGACGAATAATAAACTAAAGTGTGAAATAATGAAGAAAGATAAATAACACAAAATAAATGCGGAATAATAAAGCAACAATAAACGTGAATTAAA
>SKCR01041163.1:0-15778 GCA_019454045.1 Zanthoxylum bungeanum
TTTAGTGTTGTACACACTATCACCTAAACCCATCACACAAAGTGAATTTAATGACAAGTGATGTGATGGTTGATGTGACATGTGACATGTGGGCCCCACTTGATCCCGAATGCGAGTGGGTCCGCAAACACTCCCGGGCTCGGGTTCGATAATTCCGAATTAACGAACTTCCGTCGTGACGTTATTTAAATCGAATTTAATTAAATAATTATGCCTAGCATAATACTATTCATGTCGCTAATGAATTAATTCAAATTAATTCTTTTGCCCGAATTAAAATCTAATTTTAATTCCACGTCGAAATCGAATTTCGTTTATATCAAATATATTATTTTAACGATTAATTCCAAATTAATCTATCTCTCTCTTCAAATAGTACTTTATCCAAGATAAAGTCTCTCCGCAATTAATCCAAGATTAATGAGTTTCGAATCATACGTCATCGGTGAATCTTCGGGAAGCGACCCAAGAGATCTCTGGATATGTTGGCAGTAAATACGGTCGTCGGACTATCCGAACACGTACGTACCAAGTACTACGTTTTTACCGATTTACAAGACAAGTTAGCCTCTAGCAAAACGCCATGCCTACCCAATTCTCCAGAAATATTCTTACTGGAATATAAGATCTATAACAGGCGTAGTATACCGTAGTATAGTGTATAGCAGTCCAGTATCGGATGATCACATGTAAGGCCTGGGGCTGGAGATGTGTCTGCCCCGTACGATACATATATCGGACATCAAGCAACTAGTCTCTTTGAATCGGATAATCCTGACCTTGTCATATTATCCCGATGGTTGCAACCATTATAGAGTACTAGTTCTGTACCCTGCGCGATCATCATCTCCATATGTCTGAAGTGATACTTCCGTCTTGACATCACACCCAATACACTACGATTCCCGATAAACCTAGAAGAGGTGTACACAGAACCTGTTAAAGCCCTGGACGACCAAAACTAAAGTCTACCGATTGTCGCAAGTACTAGCGATGCAAGTCTCAGGTTAAGACCATATGCACCTACCCTGAAGCGGACTCCCATAGACACGCAGACATACTACAATGGGATTCCGCGGGGTCTATCCAGAGCGAAGCTGTTTTCCGTACCATCGGTAAAACACAACCTCCTACCGCACTTGCATAAGTATCCAATACTCAAATATATGAGAACTATGCCGTTGTGCCCTCATAACACGCACAAGTGCAGTACTAGTCTATTCCGCATTATCGATGTCCAATCTCGATAATACTACGACTAGGGATATTTAATGATTAAACCTTTATGGATTGATACTGTCTCATATCATCTCAATCCGGAATTAATCATAGGGACTTTTACCATTTATATATCAAAGTAAATAAATTACAAAACGGTAAAAGGCAATTTCATTACTACATAGTTAATTTTATACAATAATACAATATCATTTACAAAATAGTGACGCTATGGGTCATAACTGTCTAACAATCTCCCACTTGGCCTATAGCCAGTCACTCAAGCATCTAATACCTGAACTATGTACATGTCGCTCAAACTTTTCCCGAGGAATATCCTTCGTCAGCGGATCTGCAATATTATCCTCTGATGCGATCTTTTCGATCTTTACATCGCCACGATGTATGATCTCTCGAATCAGATGGAATCGTCGAAGAACATGTTAGATCGTTGATGAGACCTTGGTTCCTTAGCCTGTGCTATAGCCCCGCTATTGTCACAATACAATGGAACGGGCTCAGCTGCTAACGGAACTACTCCTAATCCAATTAGGAATTTACGGATCCAAACTGCCTCTTTTGCTGCTTCAGCTGCTGTAATGTACTCCGCTTCAGTTGTTGAATCGGCTACAGTATCTTGCTTGGAAGATTTCCAGCTCACTGCTCCGTTATTCAAACAAAATATGTACCCAGATTGCGACTTAAAGTCGTCTCTGTCGGTTTGGAAACTTGCATCGGTATACCCAGATACCTCAAGTTCTCCATCTCCATATATTAAGAAAGCATCCTTAGTTCTGTTAAGATACTTAAGGATACTCTTAACCGCCATCCAGTGATCTTTACCTGGATCGGCCTGATATCGACTGCACATGCTCAAAGCATGGGACACATCAGGTCGTGTACATATCATGGCATACATGATCGATCCGACTGCCGAGGCGAACGGAGTCCGACTCATGTTGTCTCTCTCATCTTGTGTTTTAGGACACATGTCCCTAGATAGATAGACGCCATGTGATATTGGTAACAGTCCCCTCTTGGACTGATCCATGTTGAATCTCTTCAACACTTTATCAATATATGTACTCTGGGAGAGTCCAAGTAGTTTCTAGATCTATCCCGGTAGATCTTTATTCCTAGAATAAAAGAGCTTCTCCCAGATCTTTCATGGAGAATTTCAATGAAAGCCAAGCTTTCACCGACGTTAACATGGGAATGTCATTGCCGATAAGCAATACATCGTTGACATAAAGGACAATAAAAGTCAGTGCACTCCCACTAACCTTCTTATATACACAAGGATCATCTTCGTTTTGAATGAAATCATATTCTTTTATGATCTCATCAAAACGCTGGTGGTTCCATGACCGCGATGCTTGCTTCAGTCCATAAATGGACCGATTTAACTTACAAACCTTGTTTGCAAGTCTAGGTGCGATAAAACCGTCAGGCTGTTGCATATAAACATCCTCCGAAAGGTTTCCGTTAAGGAAAGCGGTTTTAACGTCCATCTGCCATATTTCGTAATCGTAATATGCAGCTATTGCAAGCATTATCCGAATGGATTTAATCATGGCAACGGGTGAGAAGGTTTCGTCATAATCAACTCCAAGTCGTTGACGATATCCCTTGCTACAAGCCTAGCTTTGTACGTTTGTACGTTGCCATCCATGTCAGTCTTCTTCTTGAAGACCCATTTGCATCCAATAGGCTTTACGCCTTCTGGTGCATCAACCAGTGTCCAAACTGGTTGGTATACATGGAATCCATTTCGGCCTTCATGGCTTCTTGCCATAAAGCGGATTCGATACCTTGTATCGCTTCCTCATACGTAGCCGATTCATTATCCTCAATAAGATTAATATCTACATGAGGTGAGATCAGGAATCCATACCTCTCAGGTATTACCCTGACTCTCTCCGACCTACGCGGTCCTTGTGTATTTGAAGATTGTGGTTCAGTCTCATCCCAGATGGACTGTTCATGTTCCGTTGATAATTCATTGCCAAGAACAGTATCACTACGACTTTCATCGAGTTCTACTTTCTTCCCACTAAACACTGCATTTAGGAATTCCTTCTCAAGGAAAACCGCATGTAGAGCAACAAATACTTTGTTCTCTTGTGGGTGATAGAAGTAATATCCTTTGGTTTCCCTAGGATATCCAACGAATAGGCATTTATCTGATTTGGGTTCAAGTTTGGTACCTTCCAAACGTTTAACGTATGCCCAGCAACCCCAAATCTTCAGGAATGAGAAACCCGGTTTCTTTCCTGTCCATATCTCATATGGTGTCTGTTCAACAGACTTTGACGGAACCTTATTCAAAATAAGAACTGCACTGTTTAATGCATATCCCCAGAAGGAAATTGGCAGCTCAGTGCGACTCATCATCGACCTTACCATGTCCAACAAGGTACGGTTTCTCCGTTCGGACACACCATTTAATTGTGGTGTTCCAGGAGGAGTCCACTGTGAAAGAATACCATATTCTTTCAGGTAATCTTGAAACTCATTACTTAAGTATTCACCACCACGGTCCGACCGTAATGTCTTAATACTCTTGCCTGTTTGTTTTTCAACTTCGTGTCGAAACTCTTTGAATTTCTCAAAAGTTTCCGACTTGTGCATCATTAGATACACATAACCGTAACGTGATGCATCATCGGTAAAGGTTACGAAGTATCGATATCCACCTCTAGCCTGGCTAGACATGGGCCCACATACGTCACTATGACGAGGGCTAACAGTTCAGTGGCGCGTTCACCTTTACCGCTAAAAGGTGATTTAGGCATTTTGCCTAATAAGCAAGATTCGCAGACGTCATATGAATTTATATCAAATCCGTCCAAGTACCCACTCTTCGAAAGTGTGGATATGCGAGTCTTGTTAATGTGTCCCAGACGACAATGCCACATATAAGTTTCATCATTTGGATCACTCTTTTTAAGCCTTTTGTTTGTTAATTTATATGTAGGAGATTCATTTATATTCAAAATATAAAGACCATTATTTGCAACTGCAGTGCATATTTCTGCATCATTTTTATATAAATAACACCCAGTGTTTCTAAATACAAAAGTGTACCCATTTCGGGTTAACAAAGATACAGATATAATATTCCTAGTCAAACTAGTACATAATAACAGTCATTTAGTTTAAGTACATGCCCCGAGGGCAGTTCTAATACAAAAGTGCCCACGGCCAAAACAGCAACAGGAGTTTCGTTTCCAACTCGTAGATCAATCTCCCCTGAAGCCAGTATCCTGCTGTTCTGCAGATCCTGCACATCAGTACATATATGAGAACCACAACCAGAATCAAAAATCCAATTTTTAAAACTAGAAGTAGCCATGTTTATTTCAAACAAACATACCAGAGGTCGGTGCCTTGCCCGCCTTGATCTCCCTTCTGATCGCCTTGTTCATGCGGCAGTCACGCTTCCAGTGACCTCTTTTGCCGCAGTTAAGGCATATGTCTTGTGACTTGTTCCTCGGCTTCCCAGAAGCCATCGGCATCTTGGCCTTGCCCTTTTTCTTACGCTTCTTCTTTTTCACCCCTCCAGTTGCCTTGGGCCCAGCCCTTGACGTCTGAGAGGTCGATGCAAAGTGCGCCTCGCGCTTGTTGCCTTTAAGAAGCTCTTTCTCTGACTCCTTAAGAATGGACAATAGCTCTCCAAGAGTATCGTCCGTATCCATCAACTTGTAGTTGATGATAATCTGCTTCCAAGTATCGGGAAGTGACTGTAAAAGCATGTCTACAGTCAGCTCAGCCTCCAAGACTATTCACATCTTGGCCAGCTCATCAATGTCGGCTATCATTTGAGTCCCGTGGGCCTCAACTGAAGTGGCATCAGTCATACGGGAGCGAAAGAGTTTCTTCACCAACTCATACCTCTCCATCCGCTTATTAGTGCGGTGAAGATCCTTTAGTCTAGCCATCATATTGTAAGGATCCAAGTCCCTATTCTGGCGACGAAAGTGTTGAGTCATGGAAGCAAGCATGATCGACTGAGTTGTATCACAATCATCGCTATGAGTTCTCCATAACTCCAGCTCAAGTGGCTCAGTGGGCCTCGGCCCGAGAGGTCTCTGTATGGTGTACAACAGCCTCTCTGCCCCAAGGACTATCCTCAGGTTCATTTCCCAGTCAGCAAAGTTCGTGCCCTTAAATACATTATCACCCATGATTATGTCTCGGACATTTCCTTTGTTTGCCATCTTAACTACGATAGTCCAACTATCTAGTTAACGATATATGGGTACAGTCAAACTGTTACAAGAAAAATAACATTTTATTAGTCCAACTAATGTTAAAAAATTGACGAAATAAATTTTGTAAGCGCGTAAAGCTAAGTATCTGAATGAAATTGCAAATTCAATACTAGCCTCCCACTATTTTCTACAAGTCTCTAACCCTCTGTCGAGTACTCGGGAAATCCAATTTCCTAGTGGGCTAGGATCCCGTTAAATAACACACAACCTTGACTTTGGCAACAAGTTGTATGATATTTAACTAGGTAGATCTCGAAGATCAATTGGATCCCATCCAATTCCTAGATCCGGTAGGTGGAATCCAAGTCCGAAACATATATATCTAATACATATGTCAATGTATCTAATACATTTTCCTAACCATTTCCTCTGAATCAACTAAGTCTTGGCTTTGGCACAACAAACTTAATGATTCCAGTTAAGCGGGACCCATTGACATGGAAAGTTTCGTAATCAATGTCGATGGACAAGAAGTGATCTTGACTTTGGCCAACAAATCACAACTTGGACAAGACACCGATATGGAAAACAAAACTCTTATGATTCAAAACACATCCTTAATTGACAAAGGTCTTGACTTTGGCCAACAAACCAATGCCAATTTCGGATCTTGAGAAAGAATCACTCAACGGAAGGAAAATCGCTTAATATTGTTTGAGGGATTTTCGTTGTAATTGGCAACCAATTAATTTATCTTTGTTAGGTCTCATCATCACACACCCTTAAGCATGCTTCTAAAACATCATAAAGCGCGTAAAATAAAATAATAGTGATATGCGGATGGATATATAACAATTTGTTCCTAGAAAAAATCACTCCATTTCCTCTCCCCGGCTAGCACTATTCTACTTCTACCCAATTACATAATACAATAAGAGAAACCTCATTTACATTGAGGGGAATTAGGTGAGAAGAGAATACAAAGAGATAATAAGAGAAAGGCTGGACACGCAGGTCCAATTAATAAATTCTGAATTTACAATAATTTCTAAAATTACCCTTCCCTTCTAATATCCATCCGATATACACTATTCATTCATCACATCCACATTCATTCATTCAATGCATGTTATACAACCAATCTAATCCAATTAATTAGTCTTTAATTAGGTGACAATCCAATGTTCAACCAATGGTTTGCTTTTGCGCGAGTCCAACTCGTTTTTGAGAATAAGTACTTGTAGTACGAATTCATGAATTATATCGAACTACTCGTCAAATCCAATTTAAGTCGTATTCAATACTAATCCTTATATTTAATTCCAAATTAAATATTTACACTTTTATTGTGCTTTTATGACTTAGATTCCAAATCTAATTCTATCGGGTCTCAAAGCCCAATTAACATCCAATGTCCGTTTAATTAAAGTCCGATGGGCTTTCAATTGATTTCATTAGGCTTGGGCCTTGGTCAATGTGGGTCAAACCCAATTTCCAAGCCCAATAAGGAATCACCCTCACACAAAAGTGAATTTAATGACAAGTGATGTGATGGTTGATGTGACATGTGACATGTGGGCCCCACTTGATCCCGAATGCGAGTGGGCCCGCAAACACTCCCGGGCTCGGGTTCGATAATTCCGAATTAACGAACTTCTGTCGCGACGTTATTTAAATCGAATTTAATTAAATAATTATGCCTAGCATAATTACTATTCATGTCGCTAATGAATTAATTCTAAATTAATTCTTTTGCCCGAATTAAAATCTAATTTTAATTCCACGTCGAAATCGAATTTCGTTTAATATATCAAATATATTATTTTAACGATTAATTCCAAATTAATCTATCTCTCTCTTCAAATAGTACTTTATCCAAGATAAAGTCTCTCCGTAATTAATCCAAGATTA
Source organism: Zanthoxylum bungeanum (assembly GCA_019454045.1). Lineage (NCBI taxonomy): Eukaryota > Viridiplantae > Streptophyta > Magnoliopsida > Sapindales > Rutaceae > Zanthoxylum > Zanthoxylum bungeanum. The sequence continues at coordinate 7,344 of SKCR01041163.1, forward strand.
ATTGAGTTCGAATCATACGTCATCGGTGAATCTTCGAGAAGCGACCCAAGAGATCTCTGGATATGTTGGCAGTAAATACGGTCGTCGGACTATCCGAACACGTACGTACCAAGTACTACATTTTTACCGATTTACAAGACAAGGTTAGCCTCTAGCAAAACGCCATGCCTACCCAATTCTCCAGAAATATTCTTACTGGAATATAAGATCTATAACAGGCGTAGTATACCGTAGTATAGTGTATAGCAGTCCAGTATCGGATGATCACATGTAAGGCCTGTGGCTGGAGATGTGTCTGCCCCGTACGATACATATATCGGACATCAAGCAACTAGTCTCTTTGAATCGGATAATCCTGACCTTGTCATATTATCCCGATGGTTGCAACCATTATAGAGTACTAGTTCTGTATCATGCGCGATCATCATCTCCATATGTCTGAAGTGATACTTCCGTCTTGACATCACACCCAATACACTACGATTCCCGATAAACCTAGAAGAGGTGTACACAGAACCTGTTAAAGCCCTGGACGACCAAAACTAAAGTCTACCGATTGTCGCAAGTACTAGCGATGCAAGTCTCAGGTTAAGACCATATGCACCTACCCTGAAGCGGACTCCATAGACACGCAGACATACTACCAATGGGATTCCGCGGGGTCTATCCAGAGCGAAGCTGTTTTCTGTACCGTCGGTAAAACACAACCTCCTACCGCACTTGCATAAGTATCCAATACTCAAATATATGAGAACTATGTCGTTGTGCCCTCACAACACGCACAAGTGCAGTACTAGTCTATTCCGCATTATCGATGTCCAATCTCGATAATACTACGACTAGGGATATTTAATGATTAAACCTTTATGGATTGATACTGTCTCATATCATCTCAATCCGGAATTAATCATAGGGACTTTTACCATTTATATTTCAAAGTAAATAAATTACAAAACGGTAAAAGGCAATTTCATTACTACATAGTTAATTTTGTACAATAATACAATATCATTTACAAAATAGTGACGCTATGGGTCATAACTGTCTAACAGAAAGGTCCCTTGGTCTATTTCTGGGTGAACCATCTCTCAATGTCTGCTACTTGTGTCTCAAAATATATCACCGTGGGTACTGAGCTTTCTTACGGTTATCTCTATCTATGCTGAGAAGGGCTGAGACAAGTTATTACATCTCGACAGATGATAAGTGCATGAAAATGTACATTAGAACATCATTTATCTAAGTTTATTGTTAAGTATTTAGTTATATATTTTATATTTTATTACATAATTTCTATTGTTATATTAATTTAGAAATATTTATTATTTACACTAATTTAGTGATTTTTTTGTAGAAATATTAATACATGGATTCTGAGATAATTGCAAGTATTTATGGATGCATAGGACGTATACGGGAGCCGAAAACGCGAAGTGCAAAGATTGAATTGGCGCCGCGGCGCCACAATCCCATACAAAATCCAGGGAGTAAGGCGCCACGGCGCCATTTGCTGAGAAAGTGAGAAAGATGGCGTGACAAGGAGAAGTTGCGTGGGCCCATGATGAGTTGTGTCATGCAATTGTTCAATAGAATTAGGTTTGCTGAGAGAGTGGCCTGAATAAGTAATAAAAAGAGAAATAAAGTTGTGCCATAATTGTTGACTAAAGAAAAGTGGGGCCAGAGAGGAATTAGAAAGCAAAAAAAAGAGGGCTTTGACCGAACAAGACAAAGACAAAGAGAAGGCATGTGGACGTGAGAGAGAGGGATACCAAGTACAAAGTAAATTGGAGCATGAATGCGTGGGGCCCCAAAGAAACTAGGTTTCACTTTTGCATATTATATAAAGCTCACACAAAAACACAAGAAGGCAGCCTGCGCCTAATACAAAGTCAGAAGGCCGAGAGCTTCAGGCTGCGGGAGGCTAGTTACACAAATACCAAAGAGAAAACAGAGCCGTGCAAATTCCCGGGATCAGAACCAATGATTTCTCCATCTATCTCTGTTGTTTCTTCATCTAGCATGCGGAACTAATCTCCCAAGCAAAGCTAAGGGCGAACTCTTGTACCCAATTCTTGTATTTTTGTTATTTGATTCATGAATGATTTTAATTGATTAATACAATTGTTATTCTATTCATCTCTTTATTCTTTTGATTAATTGAGAATCATATTTTATTAGTTTACATATAGATTCAGTCATGCTTTTTCTATGTGTTGTTAGTAAAATTGGTTTGATAGATTAAGGTTGTTTTGCGAGTTGATCTTCTGCTGCAGTATTGCCCGAGGGTATATTGTCGTCGTTAGATAGGTTGTAACGATAACCTTGTGAGTTGTGAACGTAGAGAAGATTGAATAACAATTACCTTAGAACTTAAACTGGTGTAGAATTGAATATCTTCCAATTTTGGATTTGGGACGTGAAATCCTTAATTGAGTAATAACATGAATCAATAACGGAATATAAGTAATAGGTACAAGAGGGGACCCTGATGCTTTGCTATTTTTCTCATTATTATTAAAATCTTTTAAGCCTTTGAATTCTTTAGTTTTCCATCATAATTTAATCCTTTCTTTAGATCAGTTATTGCTAATTGTTTTTGTTTAAGTAAACCAGTTTTTGTAACCATCTCTCTGTGGAATCGACACCCCAACTGTACTGCGATAACCGCGAGTCATATTTGGGCGTAATCAAAATTTGGCGCCGTTGCCGGGGAGACGGTTTACAAGCAAAAGGACCAGGTTTGCTTTGTCAATAACGAAGCGGTAACTTCGTTCCTTTTATTTATTTATTTTCGTTTATTTTCTTTTAGTAATTTAGTTTTTATTCTTAATTAGTTCTTTTTATTAGTATTTATTCTAATTGTTCTATTTTTGTTTTAGTTTTACTTAGATTTTGAATTTTAGGTTATTCTTTTTTTTATTAATCATTTTTTTCCCTAGTATTATTTGAACTTAAATTACATGCCTAGACGTAGGGATAGATTTGGTAGGTTCGTTAGAACTGAAGAAGAGAATTCTGATTCAGAGAGTTTGTTTGACAATCCACTATTCACACCCTCCACATCTAGTGCACACACAATGAGTGATTACGAGAGGCCACCTAGGAGGACTCTTGAAGAGTACCTCCACCCAACTCGCACGGCTACACCTTCGTGTATCCTGTTTCCTCCAAATGCACCACCCGTAGATTTTAAACCTGGGATGATACAGTATCTTCCAACCTTCCATGGTTTGGAGAACGAAAATCCCTATTTGCATATTAGAGAGTTTGAAGAGGTAGTAGCGACTTTCCATGACCGGTTTGGAACTACAGACACAATCAGACTTAAGTTTTTCCCTTTTTCCCTTAAGGACAAAGCTAAGAGTTGGTTGTACTCTTTAAGACCTAGGTCAATAGGATCGTGGGGCGAGATGACCCGGGCATTCTTTGATAAATATTTCCCACACCACAAGACGGATGCCCTTAAAAAACAAATCTCTAACTTTTCCCAGAAAGACAGTGAGACCCTTTACCAAACATGGGAGAGGTATAAGGAATTGTTAGCTAGTTGTCCCCACCATGGTTTTGAGAGTTGGCGTTTAGTTAGTCACTTCTATGATGGATTGACACCTAGGGAGCGCCAATTCGTTGAGACAATGTGTAACGGCAAGTTTATCCAAAATGACCCTGATGAGGCCCTCGAGTACCTAGATGACCTAGCTAAGAAGTCTCATACCTGGACTGGACCTAATTCCATAGATAGCACTGATAGAACACACCTCACTCCTCCCATTAGAAGCGTACACCATTTGAGAGAGGAGGACAGCCTTAAGGCGAAAGTTGAACTATTAGCCAGACAAATGGGAACCTTACTAGCTAAGGACAATAAATCTATGCATACAGTAGCCAACTTAGAGCCTCAGGAAGTTTGTGCTGTTTGTAACAGGACCGATCATTTGACACAAGAGTGCCCTACAACTAGGGACCCATATGAGAGTCAATGCAATGCATTAGGAACGTATAGGAAACCCTACACACCGTACTCAGACACGTATAACCCTGGTTGGAGAAACCATCCCAATTTCAGTTGGAAACAAGACTCTCATCAGTCGACTCAGACACCACAGCCTAGGAGTTACAGTACCCCACCTCAGTATCACACACCTGCCATCCCTAGGAACTCCTTAGAGGACACCCTGCAAGCCTTTATGGAAACTCAAAGTAAGACCAATCAAAAGTTTGAATCAACCAATCAGAAGTTTGAATCAACCCATCAGAAGTTTGAATCCTTAATAGCTCAGCTAGCTGAGGACAACAAGGAGATTAAAAGCCAAATCTCCAAGTTAACCAACGTATTGAGTGTGAATGAACAAGGGAAATTCCCTTCCCAAGCTCAACCTAATCCTCAAGGGCAACACATGGCACAGGCTGATCAGGGAGGTGCGAATGTAAAAGGCGTTAATGCCATAACTATTAGGTGTGGTAAGGAGGTAGGAGTAAAAGACACCCCAAACATAACAGATCCGACCCAGGATAATAGTGTAGAAACTCCTCAGGAAGACCCAGAACCACAACTCCCAGTTAGAGTACCATTTCCTCAAGCCCTTAGGCCAGCCACCAAAGCTGCAGACCCGAACGGTGAGATCTTAGAACACCTTAGGCAAGTGAAGATAAATCTGCCCTTGTTACATGTAATCAAACAGGTTCCCACATACGCTAAGTTTTTAAAAGATCTGTGTACCATGAAAAGAAAACACCATGTGAAGAAAACTGCATTCCTAACGGAACAAGCTAGTGCAGTGATTGAACAAAAGACCCCACCGAAATATAAAGACCCGGGGTGTCCCACCATCACTTGCCAGATTGGTACATGTGAATTTGGTCAGGCATTATTAGACTTGGGCGCGAGTGTGAATCTCATGCCATATTCGATTTATGTGCAGTTAGGGCTTGGCGAGATTAAACCTACATCAGTAGCTTTACAGTTAGCTGACCGATCCATTAGAAAACCACGGGGAATAGTCGAGGATGTTTTAGTTCAAATTGATAAATTCTACTACCCCGTTGACTTCTTAATTTTAGACACCCAGTCTGTAGTTAACGCTGAGTCCAAAATTCCGCTTATTTTAGGTAGACCTTTTCTTGCTACAGCTAATGCCCTTATTAATTGCAGGAACGGTCTAATGAAATTATCATTTGGGAATATGACGCTGGAAGTGAACATTTTTCATGTTGAAAAACAACCACAGGATGATGATGAGTGTCAAGGTACATACATACTCGAAGCAGTCCTGCCAAAAAAGCTCCTCTACAACCTGAATCAAATCTTCCGGCAGTGCAATTGATCCCAAAGAATCGTAAAAGGAGGAAAATAAGAGCTCGTGTTCAATTGAATATGATATCTGGAAAATTAAAAATGGGGTTGAATCAACTTTTTAATATGTGCAGTCAAGACTTTCAGCCACCAGACCTTGGAGGATCCGTGGATACACTGCCGCAGCTAGACAGAAATTCCCTCCCATGCCTTCATCAGTACGCTAGATGGAAACCACCATGACAACTTGAGCGTTTGCGTCTGGCTGAAGACGTTAAACTTAGCGCTAGCGGGGAGGCAACCCTTGCATCTGCATTTATTTTATTTTATTTTATTTTATTTAGTTTTATTATTGTGTGTTAACTACATGTTTATTTTTCTGTTTGCATGAGTGTTTATACAGGAGTCAGCACAACCTACACAACCACACAGGCAAAGTCTCGCCAGCAGGAACCTGATCAACTCCGCCCCTGGTAGTGTTGTTCCTTAATCTTTTTTCTTTATATTTATCTTACATTGAGGACAATGCAAGTTTTAAGTGTGGGGGTGTATGCATGCGCATGATAATACCTATCTTAAATACATGTTATTCTAATTTTTTTTGTTTTTAGTCCTTGATAGTTAAACATAGTTCCTATGATGATATTGTTTGTGTTAGGATGAAATCTTAGAAACGATAAGTCCTTTAATGTACTTTTATCTGATGATTTGAGTAGTTTATCTATGTTAGACTCGTAAGCACTTAATTATGGGTTTTTAGCAGTGGAAGCCTGAGTAGTTAGCAAGATGACTAGTTGAATAAATTGCATGTCGATGAATGACCGTTTGCTTAGATATCTATCCTGAATTGCTTGTGTTATGACGTATGGTATGAATGCAAATAAAAGAAAAAGTCTCTGAAGAAAGAAAGTAAACCACCTATAACCGACAAGCGTGAAGCTACCCATGGGCGAGTATTAGGACCACCATGAGGAGAAATGCTACCTTGAAGGGTAGGTGTGTTGAAAAAAAATGGCAAAAGAGGAAGAAAATAAAAATCCAAAAGAAAATGCAATAAGAGACAAGAAAGAAAAGAAAAAAAAAATCATACCATATTGAGCACACATAAAAGCAAATACAGAGCTTAATTGAGATATCTGGGTTGGTTAGACCCATCGACCCCGATTTTTAGACGAAATCATTGAGTTGGCTTACCTAGGAATGAAGCTGTGAACGAACCTTAACACACACACACTTTGAGTCTAGCTTAGATGGTTTATTCAAAGACTTAGATTTGAGTTGCATTGAGTACTTTGAAGGTTCTCTGATTTCATTACTATGCATTCTCTGAGGACAAAATTATGTGCAACTATCGGGACTATGTAGTTTTTATTTTGTTTGATTGTGTGTTTTGAATGACGTTTGTGGGTGTCGTCGCTGTAAGCCCTCACGAGACTATAACTCGTCCACTAGGGACACCTAGGGGTTTAAAGGCTTGTTGCATACGCTAAATGCAATCGTGATCCCTACGAAAGTGGCTTAGATAGTTTATTTATTTAATTTTCATTTTATTTTACGCTTGAATTGCTAGGGACTAGCAATAAGCTGGTTGGGGGTTGTGATAAGTGCATGAAAATGTACATTAGAACATCATTTATCTAAGTTTATTGTTAAGTATTTAGTTATATATTTTATATTTTATTACATAATTTCTATTGTTATATTAATTTAGAAATATTTATTATTTACACTAATTTAGTGATTTTATTTGTAGAAATATTAATACATGGATCTGAGATAATTGCAAGTATTTATGGATGCATAGGACGTATACGGGAGCCGAAAACGCGAAGTGCAAAGATTGAATTGGCGCCGCGGCGCACAATCCCATACAAAATCCAGGGAGTAAGGCGCCACGGCGCCATTTGCTGAGAAAGTGAGAAGATGGCGTGACAAGGAGAAGTTTGCGTGGGCCCATGATGAGTTGTGTCATGCAATTGTTCAATAGAATTAGGTTTGCTGAGAGAGTGGCCTGAATAAGTAATTAAAAAGAGAAATAAAGTTGTGCCATAATTGTTGACTAATGAAAATGGGGGCCGAGAGGAATTAGAAAGCAAAAAAAAAGAGGGCTTTGACCGAACAAGACAAAGACAAAGAGAAGGCATGTGGACGTGAGAGAGAGGGATACAAGTACAAAGTAAATTGGAGCATGAATGCGTGGGGCCCCAAAGAAACTAGGTTTCACTTTTGCATATTATATAAAGCTCACACAAAAACACAAGAAGGCAGCCTGCGCCTAAATACAAAGTCAGAAGGCCGAGAGCTTCAGGCTGCGGGAGGCTAGATACACAAATACCAAAGAGAAAACAGAGCCGTGCAAATTCCCGGGATCAGAACCAATGATTTCTCCATCTATCTCTGTTGTTTCTTCATCTAGCATGCGGAACTAATCTCCCAAGCAAAGCTAAGGGCGAACTCTTGTACCCAATTCTTGTATTTTTGTTATTTGATTCATGAATGATTTTAATTGATTAATACAATTGTTATTCTATTCATCTCTTTATTCTTTTGATTAATTGAGAATCATATTTTATTAGTTTACATATAGATTCAGTCATGCTTTTTCTATGTGTTGTTAGTAAAATTGGTTTGATAGATTAAGGTTGTTTTGCGAGTTGATCTTCTGCTGCAGTATTGCCCGAGGGTATATTGTCGTCGTTAGATAGGTTGTAACGATAACCTTGTGAGTTGTGAACGTAGAGAAGATTGAATAACAATTACCTTAGAACTTAAACTGGTGTAGAATTGAATATCTTCCAATTTTGGATTTGGGACGTGAAATCCTTAATTGAGTAATAACATGAATCAATAACGGAATATAAGTAATAGGTACAAGAGGGGACCCTGATGCTTTGCTATTTTTCTCATTATTATTAAAATCTTTTAAGCCTTTGAATTCTTTAGTTTTCCATCATAATTTAATCCTTTCTTTAGATCAGTTATTGCTAATTGTTTTTGTTTAAGTAAACCAGTTTTTGTAACCATCTCTCTGTGGAATCGACACCCCAACTGTACTGCGATAACCGCGAGTCATATTTGGGCGTAATCAACAGACATTGATGTTCTTATTCTAGCATTTTGTGTCCTGGTGGAGTCTATTACT
>SKCR01041164.1:0-15794 GCA_019454045.1 Zanthoxylum bungeanum
GAGTGTCATACCCGGCATGCTAAACCCCATACCTGAGGAGTCGCGGTTGCGTCTCAATACCTAGAGTGTCGTAGTAGTGTCTCCATAATGGGAGTGCCATACCCGGCTTGCTAAACCCTAACTCGAGGCGTCGTGGTTGCGTCTCCATACCCAGAGTGTCGCAGTAATGTCTTCATACCCAGAGTGCCATACCCGGCATGCTAAACTGATGAGTGGTAAATCTATCACTATTTCCCACTCATTCAACCTAATATTTTGTATAGTTTCTTGAGTTTTGTGAATATTTGGATGTATTTTGTGTTTTTGTAGAAAAATAAAGTTTCAGGACATTCTGGAGGTGATTTGGAGCAAAACAGTGAAAATTGGCAAAAAAGGGCATTTTGGTAATTTAGGCGCGTCGCGACACGCAAGCCTTTGTCGTCGTGATGCCTAACATGCGCCGAACAGTGCTAACATGCGCCGGGTCCACGTTTTAGAATCTAAGAAAAGTTTAACTTTGCTAACGTGCGTCGTGCCACGTGTCACCATCACAGCCGATCTGCTAAAATGCGCCGTGCCACGTGTCATCATCCTACGGTGCCGAGAATCACCATTCCTGTTAGGTTTTATCTAGGTCCCAAGATCAAACAAGCAATGAAATCATGTGTGAATACATCAACGGAGGTAGCGGAATACTCACATAGATCGGTTGAGAGACGCGGCAAGCAACAAAACTTGAAAAACCCCACTGTTTTGGGCGTGAACTGCAGTGAAGAAGTCCACTGTTTTGGCTTCAAATTTGGTCCTTCGTCAAGCTCCAAGCTTCGTCGAACAGATCCCGCCTCATGGGTGAACCTCCCTAACACCTTCGCAAGTCTCGTAAGTGTGCTAGCACTTGTGTTTTGCAACAAAAACACACTCATTGCCTCCCTAGAAGCTCACGGCAGTGAGCTGTGAAGAAGAAGGAGATGAAGCCCTTTTGGGCGTGAGATGTGAGAGAGAATTGGAGGAGAGAAATTGTGTAATTGGTTGACAAAAGATTTTCCAAAAACCTTTATATATTTTCCAAGAAAATACATTAAACAATTACCAAATAATTCATTAAATAATTAAAAGGTAAATGTCTCACCAACTAACACTATTTCACCAAAACACATCACTATTCATTTTCACTTTATTAAAGTGACTTGATGTGTGTCAATCACTCAATCAATCAATCACATCACTCAAAGTGACTTTTGATTTGACGCTTGATGTGACGAATGATTTGACGCTTGATGTGACTTGCGTCGCCGCACTCGAATTCGAAATACGAATGCGTTCGCAATCACACTCGGGCTCGGGTTCGCTAATTCCCAATTAGCGAGTTTTCCGTTGCGTCGTAATTAAATGATTACGCCTAGTGAATTCACTATTCACGTCGCTAACGAATTAATTCTAAATTAATTCGTTCGCCCGAATTAAAATCTAATTTTAATTCCTCGTCGAAATCTAATTTCATTTAATATATCGAATATATTAATTTACCGATTAATTCCAAATTAATCATTCTCTCTCTTTAGACGATATTTTATCCCAGATAAAATATCTCCGTAATTAATCCTAGATTAATTTTCTCTTTCTTCTATATAATCCCAGATTATTAATGATTGTGAGTTATCGGGAAGCGACCCATGAGATCCCCGGATAAGTCGGCAGTAAATACGGTCGTCGGAGTATCCGAATCACGTACATACCAAGTACTACGTTCTACCGATTTACGAGACACGATCGGCTTCTAGCAAAGCACGAAGTCTACCCAATTCTCCGGTCATATTCATCTAAGAATATTTAAGATCTATATCAAGCATAGTATACCAAGTATTGTGTGTATCGGCCCAGTATCGGATAGTCACGTGCTAGGGCTGGGGCTGGATAAGTGTCTGCCCCGTCCGAAGCACATATCAGATGTTTGGTAACTAGTCTCTATAATCGGATATACATGACCTTGTCATAATATCCCGATGGCCGGCCAGCACTTAAGAGCACTAATTCCGTATCCTGCGTGACATCATCTCCACTATGACTGGAGTGATACTTCCGTCTTGACATCACACCCAATACTCTACGATTCTCAATATACCCAGCATTGGCGTACACAGAACCGGTTAGCGTCCTAGACGACCTCAACTAAAGTATATTGATTGTCGTAAGCATTAGCGGTGCAAGTCTCAGGTTAAGACCATACACACCTACCCTGATGTCGGACTCCCATAGGCACATAGTCATAATACCAATGGGATTCCGAGGGGTCTATCCAGAGCGAAGCTGTTTCCCGTACCATCGGTGAAACACAACCTCCTATCGCACTTGCATGAGTATCCAATACCCAAATATATGAGAACTATGTTGTTGTGCCCTCACAACGCGCACAAGTGCAATACTAGCATATTCCGCATTATCGATGTCCAGTCTCGATAATACTACGACTAGGGATATTTAATGATTAATCATTCGTGGACTGATACTGTCTCAATCGTTCTCAATCCAGGAACTAATCATAGGGACCTCTCTTCATTTATATATCTAAGGTGATCTAATCACAAATGATGAGAGTGCAATTTCCTTGTCACATAGTTAATTTGTACAACAACACCATGATCTGTACAAATAGTGACGCTATGGGTCATATTATCCAACAATCTCCCACTTGGCACATAGCCAGTCAATCAAGTGTCGTACACCCGAACTATGTACGGTTCGCTCAAATTGCTGAGAAAAAGGTTTTTCGTCAGCGGATTTCCATGATTATCGTCTGACGCGATTTATACGATCACCACGATGTATGATCCGAACGAATCAGATGAATATAGAAGTATATATCTGGATCGTCGATGAGACCTTTAATTCCTTAGCATGTGCTGACGCCTAGCTCAGCTGCTAACAGAACTATATCTAATCTAATTAGATTTATTATCGACCCAAATGGCTTCTATTGCTGCCTCAACCGCAGCAATAATCCGCATTTGTTGTTTATTCGGCAACAGTATCTTGCTCGGAAGATTTCCAGCTCACTGTCCCGTTTTTCAAACTTTAAAGTACCGTAGTATTAAACTGTTTGGAAACTTGCAGCAGTGATCCCAGTCACTTCAAGTTCTCCTTCTCCATAGTTCTAGACAGCATCTTTAGTTCTCTAAGATACTAACATATGTTCTTAATTTCAATCCAGTGACTATCACTTGGATTGTCCTGATTATGACTCCATATGCTCAAAGCGTATGAGACACCATATCAAGTACATTTTAAATGTACAATTTCCCAGAGAGTGTTAACAACTCCAAATCTATCCCAGTAGATCTTTATTCCTTGAATAAAGGTTGTTACTCCCCAGAATTCTACGGAGAATTTCTATGAAAGCCAAGCTTTCACCAATTGCTTTATGGGAATTTCACTGTCAGTGCTCTCCCACTAACCTCCTTATATACACAAGAATCATTTTGTTTTGAGTCAAATCATAAACCATTATGATTATTTCAAAACGACAGTTCCAAGAACCTTATGCTTGCTTCAATCCAAACATGGATTGAATAACCCGCAAACCTTGTTTGTCGGTTATACAAAATCGTCAGGATGTTGTAAGCATCCTCCAAGAGGTTTCCTTTTCAGGAAAGCGATTTTGATCTACAACTGACACATTTCATAATTGAAATATGCAGTATCAATAAGCATCATCAAAATGGATTTACTATGGCAACAGATAAAAGGTTGAACTGTTATTAACACAATGTTGATAACGATACCTTTCTGTCACAAGCCTAGCTTTGTACGTTGGTTTGTTGCCTTCCATCTATGTCTTCCTTGAAGACGATTATAGTACCAATAGGCATAATGCCTTGCGGTACAACAACTAGTATCTAAACATAGTTGTTATATATGGTATCCATTTCGGACTCATGGCACTTTGCCATAATAGGGAGTCGATACCTCGTATCACTTCCTCAAAACGTAGTCGGTTGGTATACCTCCAAAGATTAATATCTTTATGAGGTGAGATTAGAAACCAATACCCCAGGTTGTTTTCTGACTCTCTCCGATCTACGCGGTTCTTGTGTATTCGAAGATTAATGGTTTAGTTTCATCCTTGATGAACTATTTATGTTCCATTAAGGACTTCGTGCCTTGAATAGTATTACTCCGATTTTCATCGAGTATCACTATCCTCCCACTGACCACTGCATATCGGTGTTCCTCTTAGGAAAACCGCATGGTGAGCAACAATTATATTGTTCTCATGTGAGATTTATAAGTACTATACTTATTGTTTCCCTTAGGATAACCTATAATTGGCACTTATCCAATTTGGGTTCTTAGTTTGGTATCATCCAAACGTTATGCCTGGCATACCCAAATTATTAGGAATGAGAAACCCTGTTTCTTTCCTGTTCATATCCTATATGATATCTGTCAAACATATTTATATGGAACCTTATTCTAAATAAGTTTTGCACTGTTAATACATATCCGTTGAAGGAAATGGTAGCTCAGAGCGACTCGTGATAAACCTTATCATGTCCAACAAAATTCGGTTTTCGTTCGGGACAACCGTCTAACTGACGTGTCTCGGGAGGAGTCCTCATCTGAAAGAATACTATACTCTTTCATGTATATTTGAAACTTACTGCTTAAGTATTTTCCATTACGGTCTTACCGTGACGACATAATACTATAGTCGATCTGTTTATCTACTTCGTGTCGAAACTCTAATAGTTCCGATCTGTGTGTTCTTCAAAAGAAAACATAACCATAACGTGATGCCACATCCGTTAAGGTCACGAAATATTCATGTTCACATCTAGCCTAGCTAGATATGGGCCCACTAACTTCACCATGAATAGGGCTAACAGATCGGTGGCACTTACACTATTACCAAGTAAACAGTGTTTTAGGCACTTTACCTAACAAACTAGATTCGTAGACTTTCTTTGAATAGTTAAATCAGTCCTAGTACCCACTCTTCAAAAGTGCGGATATACGAGTCTTGTTTAATTCTGTCCTAGACAATAATGCCACAAATAAGTCTCTACTTGATCAAATCAATTTGAGCTATTTATTTGTCATTTTATATGTTTTGAGATTTTAATTATATTCAAAATATAAATTCTGTTACTCACATCTAATGTGTTTATCTCAGTATCATCTTTATATAATGAAACACTTAGTGTTCTAGAATATAAAGGTTTATCCACAATGGATTAAACACTGATATAGAGATAATGTCTATAGTCAAACTAGTTACATTATAACAGTTTCCATTTTAAGTACATACCCGAAGGGTAGTTCTTAAACTTAGGTATCTACGGTCGAAACAGCGACTTCCGTCCCGTTTCCGATCTGCAGAGCAATCTCATCTTGAAGTCTGTATTCTGCTCAAAGCAGATTCTGAACATCAATACATATATTTTATGTACCACACTAAGTATTTAAAATCTAATTTCAATACTAGTTATGAACATAACTTTGACAATCATTTTTAAAGTAAGAGCCTTGCCATTTCTTTAATACCTTCGTGTCTGCCATATCCAAATGGTAGTCACTTTGGGATATGTCAATTATCATTTTCAATATTTCATGAACCTTAGGCCAAGCCTTGGGTTTTTAGAATATCGAAACAATGTGCACCTTGTGCTACATGCCCAATTGCAAACTTTGACTTTTCACCTCTAGAATAGTCAATTAATTCTCCAAGAATTATTTATTGCAATTTTAATACTTATTAAATCTAAACATAGATTTTTGACAAGTATGTTAAATTAAGCATTAAAGTCATCATCACATAAATCTTCCAAAGATTTTATGCTCTACTTATTTTGCTTAATTTTGGGCGTAAGGTATAATAAGTTATTTTATCAAATAAAGTAACCTATTATTTATTCCCAATTTGAAAATTAAATCATTTAAAATATTTTAATCCCAGATTATATTTTAAATATCCAACTTTTCAATTCTTTCTTGATTTCAATAGTCCAACTATTTAATCAATAATTAGTGGTACTATATATTATAATGATTATAATAGTCCAACTATATAATCAAATATAATCCAAATTAATTAACTTCAATTACATTGATTACTATAATCCAATTATAAAATCAACTGTAAACTGAAATTAATTAATTCAAATATATTGATTAATATAATCCAATTATATATAATCAACTATAATACAGTCCAACTGTTTATTAAAACAACAATAAATACGGTCATCGGTGCGAGTTATTCCTAGATTAATTTTCTCTTTCTTCTATATAATCCCATATTATTAATGAGTGCGAGTTATGCGTCATCGGTGCATTATCGGGAAGCGACCCATGAGATCCCCGGATAAGTCGACAGTAAATACGGTCGTCGGAGTATCCGAATCACGTACGTACCAAGTACTACGTTCTACCGATTTACGAGACACGATCGGCTTCTAGCAAAGCACGAAGTCTACCCAATTCTCCGGTCATATTCATCTAAGAATATTTAAGATCTATATCAAGCGTAGTATACAAAGTATTGTGTATATCGGCCCAGTATCGGATAGTCACGTGCTAGGGCTGGGGCTGGATAAGTGTCTGCCCCGTCCGAAGCACATATCGGATGTCTGGTAACTAGTCTCTATAATCGGATATACATGACCTTGTCATAATATCCCGATGGCCGGCCAGCACTTAAGAGCACTAATTCCGTATCCTGCGTGACATCATCTCCACTATGACTGGAGTGATACTTCCGTCTTGACATCACACCCAATACTCTACGATTCTCAATATACCCAGCATTGGCGTACACAGAAACGGTTAGAGTCCTAGACGACCTCAACTAATGTATATTGATTGTCGTAAGCATTAGCGGTGCAAGTCTCAAGTTAAGACCATACACAGCTACCCTGATGTCGGACTCCCATAGACACATAGTCATAATACCAATGGGATTCCGAGGGGTCTATCCAGAGCGAAGCTGTTTCCCTTACCATCGGTGAAACACAACCTCCTATCGCACTTGCATGAGTATCCAATACCCAAATATATGAGAACTATGCTGTTGTGCCCTCACAACGCGCACAAGTGCAATACTAGCCTATTCCACATTATCGATGTCCAGTCTCAATAATACTACGACTAGGATATTTAATGATTAATCCTTCGTGGACTGATATTGTCTCATATCATTCTCAATCCAGGAACTAATCATAGGGACCTCTCTTCATTTATATATCTAAGGTGATCTAATCACAAATGATGAGAGTGCAATTTCCTTGTCACATAGTTAATTTATACAACAACACTATGATCTGTACAAATAGTGACGCTATGGTCATATTATCCAACAATTGCCATGTGTGCCACGTGTCACTCTACGTATGCGTCCACATCATCAGTTGACCAAGTCAACATGCCACCTCACCGCCAATCATGAAGTGTCATGTGTCGCAATCCTATTGTGTCGACAGTCGCCATCGCCACGTTAGCATAATAATTGAGTTGTTAGCCGCCTCGTCACGTGTCACCTTATCTTCTTATCCGAATTACCACATGCCAAAGGCCTTGGCGTCGCGACGCTGGATGCCTACCGGGGTCTATAAATTGAGCTCGAGATTTCAGTTTCAGTTGTACCATTCTCTCTCATTTCTTTGATGTAAAGAGGGAGTTTCTCTCTCTAGTTTCTTTTAGTTTTTATTTTTTTTTTCGTTTTTTTAATACTTTTAACTACGTTTTGTAAATATAGTAATTTACTTTTTTACTTTTTACAGTTTTTACTATTCACAATGAGGAGGTAACTTCCCCAACTAGGGTGAAAGGTAATTCTTTTACGGTTACTATTTAGATTAATCTCCCTTAAAAAATAATATATTCACTCTTTAAAATATTGACTTAAAAAGGATACCGCCAGATTGGTCAGGTTGGTAATTCATTTTAATCTGGTTTAAACCTGACTAATCAATGATACCGCCAGATTGGTCCGTTGGTAATTAAATTTTCTTTCCGACTATATGGCAGGTTTATTTTGATTCCGCCTTTATGGCTGGTTGGACTTAATTTGACTTAATCAGGTTACCGCCTATATGGCTGGTGTTGGAAAAAATAACCAAGCCCCAAGATCAACAAGAACAAGCAAAATATATAAATACATGAATGAATAAATTGAAGTATGGCGGAATCATACTCACAATAGTTGAAAATGGATGCTTAGATGATGCGAAAACTCCTCCCTTGTGCAGTGAAGCTCTCGGCCAAAAAGAAAAGAGGGACTCCAAGTCGAGTTTGATCCTTCCAAGCTCAAGGATTAGTTCCCATATCACCTATGTATGATCCCTTGAAGGTGCTAGCCTTTGTTGTGATTTTGAATGCACAACTTCTTCAAATCTTGCCACAAAATTGAAGAAAGGAGAGCCAAAAACTGCTTGCAAGTTTCGGCAATGTGAGAGAGAAAAGTTGAATGATTTTTGTTACAAAAAATCAATTTATATTTATGCCATAATATTTATTAAATTAATAATAAACTTATGACACAAATCATGCAATGGCTTAGAGTGTCAAACACTCAATTTCCATGCAAAACCATTGAGTGCATTGTACATTATCTCCATGCAATGCATTAGAATTAAATAATGCATAATATGACATGTGTCATGTGGGCCCCACACGTTTCCAAATGAAAGTGGGCCCACGTGCACTCACGCGTTCGGGTTCGATATTTCCGAAATACCGAACTTACGTCGCGACGTTAATTAAATCGAATTTAAATAAATAATTGCGCCTAGCGAAATTATTATTTACGTCGCTAACTAATTTTAATTTCGCGTCGAAATCGAATTTCGATTATTATATCGAATATAATAATTTTACGATTAATTCCCAATTAATCGTTCTCTCTCTATGTATAGTACTTTATCCAAGATAAAGTCTCTCTGTAATTAATCCAAGATTAATCGAGTTTGAATCATACGTCATTGGTGAATCTTCGGGAAGCGACCCAAGAGATCTCTGGATATGTTGGCAGTAAATACGGCCGTCAGATTATCTGAATACGTACGTACCAAGTACTACGTTTTTACCGATTTACAAGACAAGGTTAGCCTCTAGCAAAACGCCATGCCTACCCAATTCTCCAGAAATATTCTTATTGGAATATAAGATCTATAACAGGCGTAGTATACCGTAGTATAGTGTATATCGAACCAGTATCGGATGATCACATGTAAGACCTGGGGCTGGAGATGTGTCTGCCCCGTACGATACACATATCGGACATCAAGCAACCAGTCTTTTTGAATCGGATCATCCTGACCTAGTCATATTATCCCGATGGTTGCAACCATTATAGAGTACTAGTTCTGTATCCCTCGCGATCATCATCTCCATATGTCTGAAGTGATACTTCCATCTTGACATCACACCCAATACACTACGATTCTCGATAAATCCAGAAGAGGTGTACACAGAACCCGTTAAAGCCCTGGACCACCAAAACTAAAGTTTACCGATTGTCGTAAGTACTAGCGATGCAAGTCTCAGGTTAAGATCATATGCACCTACCCTGAAGCGGACTCCCATAGACACGCAGACATACTACCAATGGGATTCCGCGGGGTCTATCCAGAGCGAAGCTGTTTTCCGTACCATCGGTAAAACACAACCTCTTTCCGCACTTGCATAAGTATCCTATACTTAAATATATGAGAACTATGCCGTTGTGCCCTCACAACATGCACAAGTGCAGTACTAGTCTATTCCGCATTATCGATGTCCAATCTCGATAATACTACGACTAGGGATATTTAATGATTAAACCTTTATGGATTGATACCGTCTCATATCATCACAATCCGGAACTAATCATAGGGACTCTTACCATTTATATCAGAATTAAATAAATTACAAAACGGTAAAAGGCAATTTCATTACTACATAGTTAATTTTGTACAATAATACAATATCATTTACAAAATAGTGACGCTATGGGTCATAACTGTCTAACAGCTGGTTGGTAAAATAATCACAAGTTAATATATTATATTAAGGAGATATCTAAGTAGTAAATAGTAAAAGTTGATACTTTTACCTTAGCATTTTATTTTACTTTTCATCTTTTACTTTATGTCTTTTACTTTTCAGCATTTTTACTTTATGTCTTTTACTTTTAAGTTTTTACTAGCCCTAGTTATGTGTTAGTTATCTGGGGCTGTGATGAATTCTAATATCACCGGTTTATAAGGGGTTATTTTATTGTTTGGGTAATTTAAAAGTTTACTTATTAAGTCATAAGCTTAATGCTTCTTGTTGTCTGATCACCAATAAGATTGATGTGGTAAATCTAAAATGAACTAGACATAGGGATTTTAGGTTTCAGCCTTAGACTTAATAGCCCACGATCTTCCTTGAGGATAGATAACCCTTTAATAGATTTCCTTACAGGATAGACATATACCTGTCGGGCGGGGGTAGCCATAATTGGAACTTAAACTTAATGAATCCAGATAATTTGGTTGACATAGACATATGGTTCAATTGGGTTAAACTGGGTATTTGCATTTGACCATCGACAGAGGCTTTCGCATAATTTCGTGTTCCAAGTTAGTAAACCGATTTATTACACAAAAATAAAATAATCACTTCATTTTTTAAAAGATATTAGAATGATTCACAACCCTAGATCTTTGTGTCTTTTGTTATTTTCCTTACTATTTTCTTTTGTCTTTTTATTTATTTATTTATTTAGCAAATCTACAATCAACCAAATCAATCAAGCAATCATTCTCTTCTCCCTAAATTAGATATCTGTAAATAAATAGTATCAATAATTAATAAAAACAGTAGGAATTAAGTCCTAGTGGGATCGATATTTTTATACTACTTGAACGATACATGCGCTTGCGTTATATGTGTGTGTTTAAGCTGGTCAAGTTTTTGGCGCCGTTGCCGGGGACTTATTTTTCTTGAGTTATTAATTTTGAAGCTATCTAATTTACTTCTATCTAATTTTATTTATTTTTATCTGTAATTTTTATCTCTTTCATTTGTTTTTAGGCGATTGAAAAATGGAACATTATTGGGAGATTGAGAGATCAAGAGCTTTACTAGAAGATACACCCCAAATCTGGGAGCAAGAATCCGGTTTTCTGAGGCCTGTTTTCCAGCCCAACAACTGTCACTGGATGACAGAACCAAACAATACCACATTTGCTCAACAGAAGGCATTGGGGAGATGTGACATATGTAATGGTAACCGCCCTAGAGATTATTGCGAATACAACTACCATCCAGGGTGGCAGAGTTATCAAGATCGTTCTTGGTATGACGAGCCATCAAATTTCACAGAACCACATTTTCCATCTTATCCACCACCTACCTACAATGATCTTCATCAACAATCAGAACAATCAGAAGAAGATCAGATGATTGACATGCTCAATGATTGGGTCAAGAAACAAAACAAAAAGTTGGATACAATGCTTGAAACATGCCAGAATCAATTTGAAAGTATTCAGAGACAATCAGAATTCATTCAGAGACTGACAGATCAAATGAGACAGTTACCTCAAGAAGAATTATCAGATGAAACTGACAAAGCCTTCGAGTACACCTTAACAGAGGATGAGGCTGAGCAATATCAACAGCCAGAGGTATCAGTTTAGGAGCCCGAACCGGCAAAGTCTCGATTTGACTTTTATTATTCAGATTCTGACGAGGATGAAGCTGATCTATTTGTACCAACTGTACCAACAACGGTGGATCAAACTTTCAATCCTCAAAATGAAGATCTTGGAGCATGCTTTACCATGATGTTTGAAGAAGGTCTATCTGAACCATCCATTCCAGTCATATCAGAGGATGAAAACCTAATGTCAGAAACATCTTTACATCCTCAGGCAGATACTTATGGAGCATGCATTTCACAGATGACAGATGAAGAATTGAATACTGAAATTTTAAAATACATCTGTAGAAAAGGTGGAGCAAAAAGCAGAGCAAATGGAGGAGCAAATGTCTGAACTTATTAAAGATCCAGCGCATTCAGAAGAAACATCACTGTTTTGGGGAGTACTAATCAAAGATATCACCCAGAAGCTTGACAGAATGGAACTTTCATTCAAAGTCAAGCACTATACGAGACTTCCTGATTTTATTTCTTTCTTTTCAGGAATCACTGCAGCAACAAAGATAAAAAAGGTGGCACAAACACTAAATGGGACAAAAAAATTATGCTACCTTATCGTTGGAAAATACCATTCAAAAGCAACGCTAATGGGATCGTCTTTAATCGGACATCCAAGATAACGCTGAAACCTCATTGATAGATGAATTTCAGTCACGTCTGGCTGAAGACGAAAAATTTAACGCTAGCAGGGAGGCAACCCATGCAATTTGTTGTAATTTTTGTTTTCATATTTTGTGTATACATGTTGTAGATTTTTTTAATTTTGTGTGTTGTTTTGTAGGGAAAAGCACAAACGGAGCATTTTAAGACATAAGGAATGGTGTTTGGCAATCACAAAGGATAGAGCTAATTCATTTGTGATGGCTGAGTAAAGAATTAATTCTTGAGACGCATCATTATGAATTTATACTAAGCTAGTGGCGTATTGCGTACACAATTCAATTACCTTAATAATTGCTTTGATTTGCTTTTCAGTTTTTTATTTCCTTTATTTTCGCCGACAAGATCTAAACTTTTTAAATTTTTCACGATTTATTTTAACGTTCATCTAATAATTGTCATTTGGCAGGTACTAGTGCTAATATTACTCACCCATTTTCAGGTTCTATAAATTCAGCTCTACATTTCTTTCTTCGACACATCTAGATATACATCCAATAAAAGAAAGAAAATGGAAGAAACTTCACAGCAGCGAGTCAAACGAATTTGTGTTTTCTGTGGATCCAATTCTGGTAATAAACCAGAATTCATTGATGCTGCAAAGGAATTGGGGAGAGTCATATCAGAGAAAAATATGCACCTAGTATATAGCGGTGGCAATCTTGGAATGATGGGAAGCATTTCAAAAGCCGTTTAGGAAGGTGGCGATCATGTTTTGGGAATCATTCCAAAACCTTTGGCAGACGAACAATTAATTGGACCAACAAATGGAGATGAACGCATTGTATCAGGTATGTCTGAACAAATCCATGAAATGATCAATACTGCGGATGCGTTGATTGCATTACCATGTGGGCCTGGAACGTTTGAAGAAATGTTCACCGTAGCATCATAGGCACACTTAAACATTCATCGGAAGCCCATTGGGTTACTTAACATTGAGCATTTCTTCGATTTCGTGTTTGTATTTCTTGCGGAAGCCAAAAGACATGAGTTCGTCACCAAATCAGTACAAGATATTTTCCTAACTGCAACAAAGGCCGAAGAATTAATTGACCAAATCATAGCCTTTGAACCAAAAATTGACCCCATTCTTTCCAAGTTGAACTGGTCAGATAGCGATCGTGGTAAGAAGCATAAATTGGACATAGATCTTAATCGGTAATTTTTCGTAGAATTTCAGCTAACCAGGTACGACATTCTTAACTCCTATTCTACTGTTTAAGACATTGGGGACAATGTCTCATTTAGGTTTGGGGGAGGGAACAGTTGGTTAGTATCTTGTTTATTTTGTGTTCTTTTTATTAGATTTTTAGTCCAAAAGTTTTCAAAAAAAATACAAAAAATTGAAAAATTTTCAAAAATTACAAAAAAATATTTTGTGTTTTTGTGTTTTTATTTTGACTAAAAAGGTGAAATTGGTAAGAGATACCTGAGTAAGGAGTTTCCACTCCTGAGACGTATCTCAAACTTATTTCGGAAGAAGTTAATTTTTGTTTATTTTTGTTTTAAATTATTTAATTTGTAAATTCTCCATAAAACGGACTAAAATGGATCTTCATATGCTCAGTTGGCAGGTATTATCAACATACATAGAAACATACGGACATGAACTATAATTGAAAAGTTTGTAATATTCAGTGCTCTAGTTTAATTGGAGGAAGCAGCTCAAAAATCAATGGAGTTAAAAAAAAAATCTGAGATCCGAGTTATTAAGTCTTCAAGGGTGTTTTAACACCTGGTGCCCTAAAGCCACCTGGTTTGGGATCCACCGACCCAACACTCGCTACATAGACGGAAGATATTGTATATAAAAAAAAATTCAAAATAAAAAAATCAGAAAAATGAGAAAAATTATTCCATTGCTACAAAAAGGTGTGAAATCTGATAGAACTTTAGGACAGAAATATTACTCTCTTATCAACTGCACTTATGACTGCTGTGGGCAAAAATGAGCTGTTTAAGTTTCAGGACATTCTGGAGGTGATTTGGAGCAAAACAGTGAAAATTGGCAAAAAAGGGCATTGTGGTAATTTAGGCGCGTCGCGATGTGCAAGCCTTTGGCGTCGCGACGCCTAACATGCGCCGAAAAGTGCTAACATGGGCCGGGTCCACGTGTCAGAATCTGAGAAAAGTTTGACTTTGCTAACGTGCGCCGTGCCACGTGTCACCATCACAGCCGATCTGCTAAAATGCGACGTGCCACGTGTCATCAACCTACGGTGCCGAAAATCACCATTTCCACGTGTGCCACGTGTCACTCCACGTCAGCGTCCACATCATCAGTTGACCAAGTCAACATGCCAACCTCACCGCCATGTCATCATCAGCCAATCATGAAGTGCCACGTGTCGCAATCCTATGGTACCGACAGTCGTCATCGCCACGTCAGCATAATAATTGAGTTGTTAGCCGCCTCGCCACGTGTCGCCTTATCTTCTTATCTGAATTGCCACGTGTCAAGCCCTTAGCAAGCCACGCCAAAAGAACCTGGCGTCGTGACGCTGGATGCCTACCGAGGTCTATAAATTGAGCTCGAGATTTCAGTTTCAGTTGTACCATTCTCTCTCATTTCTTTGATGTAAATAGGGAGTTTCTCTCTCTAGTTTCTTTTAGTTTTTAGTTTTTTTTAGTTTTGTAAATAATTTTAATTACGTTTTGTAAATATAGTAATTTACTTTTTTACATTTTACAGTTTTTACTATTCACAATGAGGAGGTAACTTCCCCAGCTGGGGTGAAAGGTAATTTTTTACTGTTACTATTTATATTAATCTCCCTTAAAAATAATATATTCACTATTTAAAATATTGACTTAAAAAAGATACCGCCATATTGGTGGGTTTGTAATTAAATTTTCTTACCGCCTATATGGCATGTTTATTTTGATTCCGCCTTTATGGCTGGTTGGACTTATTTGACTTAATCAGGTTACCGCCTATATGGCTGGTTGGTAAAATTATCGCAAGTTAATATATTATATTAAGGGAGATATCTAAATAGTAAATAGTAAAAGTTGATCATTTTACCTTAGCATTTTATTTTACTTTTAAGCTTTTACTTTATGTCTTTTACTTTTCAGCATTTTTACTTTATGTCTTTTACTTTTAAGTTTTTACTAGCCCTAGTTATGTGTTAGTTATCTAGGGCTGTGATGAATTCTAATATCACCGGTTTATAAGGGGTTATTTTATAGTTTGGGTAATTTAAAGGTTTACTTATTAAGTCTTAAGCTTAATGCTTCTTGTTGTATGATCACCAATAAGATTGATGTGGTAAATCTAAAATGAACTAGACATAGGGATTTTAGGTTTCAGCCTTAGACTTAATAGCCCACGATCTTCCTTGCGGATAGATATGTTGGATAATATGACCCATAGCGTCACTATTTGCACAGATCATTGTGTTGTTGTAGCAAATTAACTATGTAATAAGGAAATTGCACTCTCATCGTTTGTGATTAGATCACCATA
>SKCR01041165.1:0-15784 GCA_019454045.1 Zanthoxylum bungeanum
ATTTCATGTCTTGATTTGATCTTGGGACCTTAGAATAAACCCAACACATGATTATCCGATTATAGAGACTAATTACCAACAGATTCGATATAGCTTCGTACGAGGCAAACACAATTCAGCCCTAGGCCTAGCATGTGATAACGATACGGGATCGTATATACCAATACTACGTATACTACGTCTGACATAGATTATATATTCCTCAAAGAATATTTCTGGAGAATTGGGTAGGCACAGTGCTTTGCTAAAAGCCAACCATGTCTTGTAAATCGATAAAAATGTGGTACAAGGTACGCACGTATTCAGATAGTCCGATGACTGGATTTACTGCCAACATCCAAGGATCTCATGGGTCACTTCCTGAAGATTCACCGAAGACGTATGACTCGAATATAATTAATCTGGGGATTAATTAGAAGAGAGAGAAAATTAATCTAGGATTAATTACGGAAAGATTTTATCTGGGATAAAATTCTATAGACGAGAGAAAACGATTAATTCGAAATTAATCGATAAAATAATATTATTGATATATTAAATGAAAATAGATTTCATAACGGAATTAAAATTGGATTTTAATTCGGCGCGAACGAATTAATTTTGAATTAATTCGCGAGCGACTTTAAATAGTTAATTTTGCTAGGCATATATTTAAATTAAATTGATTTAATTACGTCGCAAGGGAAAATTCGTTAATTCGGAATTAACGAACCCGAGCCCGGAATGTATTCGGGCCCACTCGTATTTTTGAATCAAGTAGGGCCCACACAAGTCACATCACTTAGTCAAATACTTAGCTTTTGTGTGATGGAAGTTAGTAGAGATTTTGAAGTAACTTGTTAAACACATTACCTTGATTTGTGATAGACTTTTACCATACTTGGATTTGGTATATGTCTTTTTAATTTTTAGAAAATTAAAACAAGTCAACACATCACCTTTTCACTATTCTTCTTCTCCAAAACCGTGACTCTCCCTCTCTTTATTCTTCTTGCATTTTGCCGAATGTAATAAGAACACAAGGAAGAATTTGTTGCAATTTCTCCCATTGCTAGCACACAAAGGATCATACAAAGGTGATAGGGAAACATCCATTGACTTTGGAATTCAAAAAGAGGAGCTTGGAGCTCAACATACAATAAAATGAGGAGCTTGGAGCCACTACATAAAGGAGCAATTTTTTTGAAATCCTACATCCTCATTGCCGATCAATGTGAGTACTTTTTCCGCAAACTTCCGTTCGTGATTATTCACACATGTTTTATGCTTAATTGATCATTGGCTAGTTCTTAGAGAACCCAACATGAATTTTAAACCAAGCAGTGCCTCCCAATATTTTACGTATACCGTAATCCCTAACGAAAAACAGGAATTCAATGATTAAATTAAATTCTACAATGAGAGGTGAACCCATGAATATATTTCGACTCACAGCTTTGGCACGCTCTCTCCTACGTATATTCATTAGGTAGATAACTCATTGTCAATCACTCACTAGTGACTCCTAGGTTCCGATCCTGGTCGTTTTCTCATTGTGACAGCTTTGGTACATTCATAAGGAGGCGTACCAAGGTTAAACTTGCCAATGATAATGTAACATCCCAGATTTTTGGGACAATTCTGGAAGGTTCCCGGACTGAAGGTATAGTCTCGGAACGAGATGATAATAAAGGATAAGAGTTCAAGTGATGATATAGGCTTAGAATAATATAAAGTGAAGATTTGTCGCGTTTAAAAGACGCGTCGTTTCAAAGAAATTAGTTATGCGATTTTTATTATACGCGCAAAGTTTGCGGTTTTGGTCACGGAAATAGAAAAAGATCTCTGATTGATTATTCTTAAACCATCAGACTCTTTTTTCCGTGACGAACAACTTTCGTGTTGAACATTTTTTGAAAATCACGCCAGAAGGGCTTCAAAATCACAGATTTCCGAAAATACCCTTATAAGTAAGGGCATTTTGGTAATTGATGGGTGATGATATTTTGCATTATTATTATTATTATTTATATTGTTGTTGTTGTTGTTACTCATTCAACAAAAGAAAAATAGAAAGGAAAATGATACACTCACTAAAATTCTCACAAACAAATTTACAAACCCCCTCACTGTAGCTACAGTGATTCACTGTAGATCACTGTAGCTACAGTGAGGGTTTTGTAAATTTGTTTGTGAGAATTTAGTGAGTGTATCACCACTCAAATAGAAAAAGATAAGAAATACAAAAAAACGAAAATGAAGAAGAAACCATAGGAGAAAACGTGAGACGACCCCACCAGGGGGATCGTCTGAGGAAGGCCGACCTCATAGTGGCCGGTGATCAGGCCAACGGTGGCCGGAAACGGTGCAGGAATGAAGAAACTGTTGGATAATATGACCCATAGCGTCACTATTTGTACATATCACGATGTTGTTGTACAAATTAACTATGTGACAAGGAAATTGCACTCTCATCATTTGTGATTAGATCACCATAAATGTATAAATGAAGAGAGGTCCATATGATTAGTTCCTGGACTGAGAATGATATGAGACACTATCAGTCCCCGAAGGATTAATCATTAAATATCCCTAGCCGGAGTATTATCGAGACAAGACATCGATAATGCGGAATAGGCTAGTATTGCACTTGTGCGTGTTGTGAGGCACAACGGCATAGTTCTCATATATATAAGTATTGGATACTAATGCAAGTGCGATAAGGAGGTCGTGTTTCACCGATGGTACGGGAAACAGCTTCGCTCTGGATAGACCCTTCGGAATCCCATTGGTATTATGACTATGTGTCTATGGGAGGCCGAAATCAAGGTAGGTGTGTATAGTCTTAACCTGAGACTTAATCGCTAATACTTACGATAATCGATAGACTTTGGTCTTGGTGGTACAGGGTTTTACCGGTTCTGCGTACACTTCTGGGTTTATCAGAAAGTCGTAGTGTATTGGGTGTGATGTCAAGACGGAAGTATCACTTCATCATATTGGAGATGATGTCACGCAGGATACGGTACTAGTGCTCTTAAGTGTTGCGCAACCATCGGAATGTTATGACTAGGTCATGCATATCCGATTATAGAGACTAGTTACCAGACATCCGACATGTGCTTCGGACGGGGCAGACACTTATCCAGCCCCAGCCCTAGCACGTGACTATCCGATATTGGGCCGATATACACAATACTATGGTATACTACGCTTGATATAGATCTATATATCCTGTAAGAATATTTCTGGAGAATTGGGTAGGCATGGCGCTTTGCTAGAAGCCAACCTTGTCTTGTAAATCGGTATAAACGTAGTACGAGGTGCTTACGTGTTCGGATTATCCGACGACCGTATTTACTGCCAACATATCCGGAGATCTCATGGGTCGCTTCCTGAAGATTCACCGATGATGTATAACTCGCACTTTAATTAATCTGGGATTAATTAGAAGAGAGAGAAAATTAATCTGGGATTAATTACGGAGATATTTTATCTCGGATAAAATATCGTTAAAGAGAGAGAACGATTAATTTGGAATTAATCGATAAAATAATATATTTGATATATTATTAGAAATTGGATTTCGACGCGAAATTAAAATTGGATTTTAAATCGGGCGAACGAATTAATTTAGAATTAATTCGTTAGCGACGTGAATAGTGATTTCGCTAGGAGTAATCATTTAATTACGACGCGATGGAAAAATCGTTAATTTGGAATTAGCAAACCGAGCCCGAGAGTGATGTTGCGAGCGCATTCGCATTTCGAATTCGAGCGCAGTACGCAAGTCGCATCAAACGTCAAATCGTTAGTCGCGTCATTGTCAAATCACTTGTCACTTTGAGTGATGTGATATGATATGTTGTCACTTTATTAAAGTGAAGTGACTTGATGTTAAAAAGTAGAAGTGATGGGTGAAAAGTTGAAAGCTTTTGCTTTTTGCTTTTGACTTTTTAATTAAAGTTTTGTATATCCTTTTATTTTATTTACTTGGTAAATAAAGAAAAATAAAATGATATATAAAAAGCATCACTTTCTCTCTCTTGTTGTGTGATTCACGGTTTTAGGCTTTTGGAGCCAAAAACCCTTCATCTTTCTCTCTTCTCCCTCTCACGGCTTCAAGCCGATTTCTTCACAAAATTTTCTGGTTTGACCGAAATTTTGAGAAGCAAATGAAGAAGAGTAGTGCTAGCACACACATAGGTTATATTATGGTGATAGGGAACGAATTTATGAGCATGGAAAAGCTTGAAGCTTGGAGCTTCCATGGAGTCCATCCATGGCCGAATATTGGAGAGACAGAGACAAGAAGGTCCAAACCGAGCAGTCCAGCAGCACAAGGAGCTCCATTACCGCGAGTTTGAGATTGAGAAGCTTGAGGCTTGTATTCTTCATTTCATCAAAACCCATCAATGTGAGTATGAATTCCGCCTTACTCCTTGGTTGTATTCAACTCGTTTTTATGCATTGATTGATGATTCTTGGGACTTGATTGAAACTCAACAATGGTATCTTGAGCTATTGGTTGCATAAACGAATTAGGGTTCTTGAGCAAAATTTGGGGCTTTTTTGATTTAAGCATGATTTTGACAAATTGTTTGTTTAAGAATGCTTGTATATGAATTAATTAGAGTTATATGAATCAATTTGATGAAAAATTAATTGGATTGATTTTCCCCAATTTGCTTAATGTTGGCCAAAACTTTAATTTGGGTAACTCAATTTGAGCATCAAATGATTAAATTGTTTAGTATAGTATGCTTGAATGAGGTTGAATTGATGTTGTGCATAATCAATTTCATGAAATTTGGTTGGATCCATTTTTTCCCTAAATTTTGGGCATGACAAATTTGGGTAAACTTGATTTTGAGCATGTAATGAAATTGGATGATTTAGAATGCTTGAATGTTGTTTAATTGATGATTGATTAGATCAATTTGATGAAAAAGTGTTTGGAACAATTTTTCCCCAATTTGCTTGTGATGGCCGAATTTGGCAAGTGCCCTAATGTCTTGGATTTTTGATTTTTTGTTCATTGGATGACTTAGAAATCATTTGGGGATGTTGAATTTATGTTTGATTGGGTTCAATTGGATTGATTTGATTTGGGCATTTTTTTCCCTTTGGCCGGAGACTTTAGCATGTATAATTGGGTTGATTTGATTATTTAATTATGTTGGATATGATTAATTGATGATAAGCATGATTAATTGGACAAATTGATGTTTTGGAAACTTTGATTTGGGTAATTAATAATGCTATACACTTTAGGTAATTTAATTGGAAAATTTGGAATTTTTGGAATTAAATTATTGGGCTTAAAATTGGATTTGGGCTTTTTAAAGTTGTTATTGGGTTTATTGGACTTTGTTGTACAAAGTTGGTTTAGGCCAAAAATTGGTTGGATCCAATTAGGCCCAAAACCGCTTCCAAAAGGCCCAAATGCGACTAATGAACCTTTAACGTTTAATTGGCCTAATGGGCCTAAATTAATTTATGAGCTTATGGGGTAACTCCCGGATTGGACTTTGGTTGCGGGTTTGACCCGAGTTGACCAAAAGTCCACGCCTCAAGAAATAATTAAAAGCCCATTGGACTTTAATTAAATTAATATTGATATTTAATCGGGCTTTGAGACCCGTAACGATTAAATTTGGAATTTAAATCGTAAAGGTTTATTTTATAAAGTGTAATATTTAATTTGGAATTAAATAATGAATTAGAATTAAATGCGTATTAAATTGGATTTAATTATGTAATTTAATTTAATTCGTAGAAATCGTACTTTGAGTACGTGTTCACAATACGAGTTTGACTCGAACAAAATCAAATCTTTGTTTGAACATTGGATGATCACTAATTATCAAGATTAATTAATTGGATTAGATTGATTGATAACATGCTTGTATGAATACATGGTTGTGATGTTTGAATAATGTATATCGGATGGATATTAGTTGGGTGGGGCGATTTTGGAAATTGTAATAAATTTGATTTATTAATTGGACCTGCGAGTCCAGCCTTATCTCCTATTTCTTTGTATTCTCTTCTCACCTATTCCCCTCCATGTAAATGAGGTTTCTTTAGAAGTGTAGTGTAACGGGTAGAAGAAATATTAGTGCTAGCGGGAGAGAGAAAGTGAGAGATTTGATATAGGATCAATGTGTAAAATATCCATCCGCATATCATTATTATTATCATATGCGCTTTATTATGTGATTAGAATGCATGTTTAAGGGTGTATGATGATGAGACCTTAACAAAGATAATAAATTGGTAGCCAATTTGCACGCGAAAAACCCTCGTTAAATATCAAGCGTTTATTTTCCTTCCATTGAGTGATTCTTACTCAAGATCCTAGATTGGCATGGGTTGTTGGCCAAAGTCAAGCCCTTGTCCGTCAAAGATGTGGTTTAATCACGAGGCTTTGTTCCATATCGGTGTCGTGTCCAAGTTGTGGTTTGTTGGCCAAAGTCAAGACCACTTCTTGTCCATTGACATTGATTACGAAGCTTCCATGTCAATGGGTCCGCGCTTGACTGGGATCACTAGGTTTATTGTGCCAAAGCCAAGGCCTAGTTGATTCAGAGGAAAAAGGTTAGGGGTATACATTCGATGTATAGGCATATATAAGATATATGTTTGGGACTTGGATGTCCACCTACTGGATCTAGGAGTTGGATGAGATCCAATTGATCTTCGAGATCTACCTAGTTAATTATCATACAATTTGTTGGCCAAGTCAAGATTGTGTGATATTTAACGGGATCCTAGCCCACTAGGAAACACGGTTTCCCGAGTACTCGACAGAGGGTTAGAGAGGCTCGACGAAAAATAGTGGGAGGCAAGAATTGAATTTGCAATATTCGTTCAATTACTCGCCATACGCGCTCATTTAAATTATTTCGTCATTAGATAAATGTTAGTTGGACTAATATTTAAATTGTTGTTTTAATAAACAGTTGGACTGTATTATACTTGATTATATATAATTGGATTATATTAATCAAATATTTGAATTAATTAATTTCAGTTTACAGTTGATTTATATTGGATTATAGTAATCAATGTAATTGAGGTTAATTAATTTGGATTTATTTTGATTATATAGTTGGACTATTATAATCATTATAATATATATAGTACCACTAATCGTTGATTAAATAGTTGGACTATTGTAATCAAGATAAAATGAAAAGTTGGATATTTAAAATATAATCTGGGATTAAAATATTTTAAATGATTTAATTTTCAAATTGGGAATAAATAATAGGTTACTTTATTTGATAAAATAACTTATTACAACAAGCCCAAAATTAAGCAAAATAAGTAGAGCATAAAATCTTTGGAAGATTTATGTGATGATGACTTTAATGCTTAATTTACTATACTTGTCATAAATCTAATTTTAGATTTAAGAAGTATTAAAATTGCAATTTATAATTCTTGGAGAATTAATTGACTATTCTAGATGAGATAAAGTCAAAGTTTGCAATT
This sequence comes from Zanthoxylum bungeanum, assembly GCA_019454045.1. Taxonomy (NCBI): domain Eukaryota; kingdom Viridiplantae; phylum Streptophyta; class Magnoliopsida; order Sapindales; family Rutaceae; genus Zanthoxylum; species Zanthoxylum bungeanum. The sequence goes on from SKCR01041165.1 coordinate 7,480, forward strand.
GGGCATGTAGCACGAGGTGCACATCGTTTCGATATTCCGAAACCCAAGGCTTGGCCAAAGGTTTGTGAAATATTGAAAAGATAATTGACATATCCCAAAGTGACTACCATTTGGATATGGCAGACACGAAGGAATTAAAGAAAGGGCAAGGTTCTTACTTTGAAAATGTTTGTCTTAGTTATGTTCACAGCTAGTATTGAAATTAGATTTTAAATACTTAGTGTGGTACATAAAATATATGTATTGATGTTCAGAATCTGCTTGAGCAGGATACTGACTTCAAGCTGAGATTGCTCTGCGAATCGGAAACGGGACGAAAGTCGCTGTTTCGACCGTAGATACCTAAGTTTAGGAACTACCCTTCGGGTGTGTACTTAAATTAGGAACTGTTATAATGTAACTAGTTTGACTAGAGACATTATCTCTATATCAGTGTTTAATCCGTTGTGGATAAAACCTTTATATTATAGAACACTAAGTGTTTTATTATATGAAGATGATACTGAGATAAATACATTAGATGTAAATAACAGAATTTATATTTTGAATATAAATAAAATCTCAAACATATAAATGACAAATAAATAGCTCAAATTGATTTGATCAATAGAGACTTATTTGTGGCATTGTTGTCTAGGACACAATTTAACGAGACTCGTATATCCACACTTTTCAAGAGTGGGTACTAGGACTGATTTGACTATTCAAATAAAGTCTACGAATCTAGTTTGTTAGGTAAAGTACCAAAACACTGTTTACTTGGTAATAGTGTAAGTGCCACCGATCTGTTAGCCCTATTCATGGTGAAGTGAGTGGGCCCTATATCTAGCTAGGCTAGATGTGAACATGAATATTTCGTGACCTTAACGGATGTGGCATCACGTTATGGTTATGTGTTTCTTTTGAAGAACACAAATCAGAAACTTTTAGAGTTTCGACGAAATAGACAAACAGATCGGCTATAGTATTATACCGTCACGGTAAGACCGTAATGGAAAATACTTAAGCAATAAGTTTCTTATATACTTGAAAGAGTATAGTATTCTTTCAAATGAGGACTCCTCTCGGAACACGTCAAAGTGACGGTGTGTCCGAACGGATTAACCGAATCATTAGACATGACATGCTAAGGCAATCGATGGTTGCCTTTGCCTATCATTTCTTCACGGATAAGTTTTAACAGTGCAATAACTTATTTAGAATAAGGTTCCATATAAATCTGTTTTACAAATGTCATATAGGATATGAACAGGGAAGAAACGAGGTTTCTCATTCCTGATAATTTGGGTATGCCAGGCATAACGTTTGGATGATACCAACTAAGGACCCAAATTGGATAAGTGCCAATATAGGTTATCCTAAGGGAAACCATAAGTATAGTACTTATAAATCTCACATGAGAACAATGTGATTGTTGCTCACCATGCGGTTTTCCTAAGAGGAATACCGATATGCAGTGGTCAGTGGGAGGATAGTGATACTCGATGAAAATCGGAGTAATACTGTTAAAGGCACAAGGTCCGTAATGGAACACAAAAGTTCATCCATGATGAATCTGTACCATTAATTTTCGAATACACAAGACACCGCGTAGATCGGATAGAGTCAGAAAATAACCTAGAGTATGGGTTTCTGATCTCACCTCCTAAAGATGTTAATCTTATGAAGGTATATCCGCCGACTACGTTTTGATGAAGTGATACGAGGTATCGACTCCCTATTATGACAAAGTGTCATGAGTCCAAAATGGATTCCATGTATATCAACAAGTTTGGATACTAGTTGATGTACCATAAGGCATTGTGCCTATTGATACTTTATAAGTCTTCAAGGAAGACATACATGGAAGGCAACATACCAACGTACTAAGCTAGGCTTGTAAAGAAAAGGTAGAGTTATCAACATTGTGTTGATTCCGACGAAACCTTTTACCTGTTGCCATTGTAAATCCATTTGGATAACGCTTGCTAAAGCTGTGTACTTCATTTATGAAATATGACAGCTTAACTAAAAATCGCTTTCCTGAAAAGGAAACCTTTCGGAGGATGTTTATAACATCCTGTCGGTTTTATCGTACCATAACAAGCAAACAAGGTTTGCAGGTTATTCGATCCATGTTTGGATTGAAGCAAGCATAGGTTCTAGGAACTGTCGTTTGAAATAATCATAATAGTTTATGATTTGACTCAAAACGAAATGATTCTTGTGTATATAGGAGGTTAGTGGGAGAGTGCACTGACATGAATGTCATGTAAAATAATGATAATATGTCATTTCTTGGAAATGAAATTCCCATAAAGCAATCGGTGAAAGCTTGGCTTTCATAAGAAATTCTCCGTAGAATTTTGGGGAGTAACAACCTTTATTCAAGGAATAAAGATCTACTGGATAGATTTGGAGTTGTTAACACTCTCTCAAAAATTGTACATTTAAAATGTACTTGATATTGGTGTCTCATACGCTTCGAGCATATGGAGTCACAATCGGGTCAATCCAAGTGATAGTCACTGGATTGAAGATTAAGAACATCTGTTAGTATCTGAGAGAACTAAAGATGTTGTCTTAAACTATGGAGATGGAGAACTTGAAGTGACTGGGATCACTGTTGCAAGTTTCCAAACCGGTAAATACTGCAGTACTATAAAATTTGAACACTGGGACAGTGAGCTAGAAATCTTCCAAGCAAGATACTGTTGCCGAATTAACAACAAATGCGGATTATTGTTGCAGCTGAGGCAGCAATAGAAGCCATTTGGATCGATAATAAATCGCGTCAGACGATAATTAAGCAAATCCGCTGACGAAAACCTTTCCTCAGCAATTTGAGCGAACCGTACATAGTTCGGGTGTTGGACACTCGAGTGACTGGCTATGTGCCAAGTGGGAGATTGTTGGATAATATGACCCATAACGTCACTATTGTACAGATCACGATTTTGTTGTACAATTAACTATGTGACAAGGAAATTGCAATCTCATCATTTGTGATTAGATCACCATAAATGTTATAAATGAAGAGAGGTCCATATGATTAGTTCCTGGACTGAGAATGATATGAGACAGTATCAGTCCTCGAAGGATTAATCATTAAATATCCCTAGCCGGAGTATTATTGAGACAGGACATCGATAATGCGGAATAGGCTAGTATTGCATTGTGCGTGTTGTGAGGGCACAACGGCATAGTTCTCATATATATAAGTATTGGATACTTATGCAAGTGCGATAGGAGGTCGTGTTTCACCGATGGTACGGGAAACAGCTTCGCTCTGGATAGACCCTTCGGAATCCCATTGGTATTATGACTATGTGTCTATGGGAGGCCAAAATCAAGGTAGGTGTGTATAGTCTTAACCTGAGACTTACATCGCTAATACTTACGATAATCGATAGACTTTGGTCTTGGTGGTACAGGGCTTTAACTGGTTCTGCGTACACCACTTCTGGGTTTATCAGAAAGTCGTAGTGTATTGGTGTGTGATGTCAAGACGGAAGTATCACTTCAGTCATATTGGAGATGATGTCACGCAGGATACGGTACTAGTGCTCTTAAGTGTGCAACCATCGGAATGTTATGACTAGGTCATGCATATCCGATTATAGAGACTAGTTACCAGACATCCGACATGTGCTTCGGACGGGGCAGACACTTATCCAGCCCCAGCCCTAGCACGTGACTATCCGATACTGGGCCGATATACACAATACTACGGTATACTACGCTTGATACAGATCTATATATTCCTGTAAGAATATTTCTGGAGAATTGGGTAGGCATGGCGCTTTGCTAGAAGCCAACCTTGTCTTGTAAATCGGTATAAACGTAGTACGAGGTGCTTACGTGTTCGGATTATCCGACGACCGTATTTACTGCCAACATATCCGGAGATCTCATGGGTCGCTTCCTGAAGATTCACCGATGATGTATAACTCGCACTTTAATTAATCTGGGATTAATTAGAAGAGAGAGAAAATTAATCTGGGATTAATTACAGAGATATTTTATCTGGATAAAATATCGTTTAAAGAGAGAGAACGATTAATTGGAATTAATCGATAAAATAATATATTTGATATATTATTCGAAATTGGATTTCGACGCGAAATTAAAATTGGATTTTAATTCGGGCGAACGAATTAATTTAGAATTAATTCGTTAGCGACGTGAATAGTGATTTCGCTAGGCGTAATCATTTAATTACGACGCGATGGAAAAATCATTTATTTGGAATTAGCAAACCCGAGCCCGAGAGTGATTGCGAGCGCATTCGCATTTCGAATTTGAGCGCGGTACGCAAGTCGCATCAAGCGTCAAATCATTAGTCGCGTCAATTGTCAAATCACTTGTCACTTTGAGTGATGTGATATGATATGTTGTCACTTTATTAAAGTGAAGTGACTTGATGTTAAAAAGTAGAAGTGATGGGTGAAAAGTTGAAAGCTTTTGCTTTTTGCTTTTTGACTTTTTAATTAAAGTTTTGTATATCCTTTTATTTTATATTACTTGGTAAATAAAGAAAATAAAATGATATATAAAAAAGCATCACTTTCTCTCTCTTGTTGGTGTGATTCACGGTTTTAGGCTTTTGGAGCCAAAAACCCTTCATCTTTCTCTCTTCTCCCTCTCACTCACGGCTTCAAGCCGATTTCTTCACAAAATTTTCTAGTTTGACCGAAATTTTGAGAAGCAATGAAGAAGAGTAGTGCTAGCACACACATGGGTTATATTATGGTGATAGGGAAACGAATTTATGAGCATGGAAAAGCTTGAAGCTTGGAGCTTCCATCGAGTCCATCCATGGCCGAATCTTGGAGAGACAAGAAGGTCCAAAACCGAGCAGTCAGCAGCACAAGGAGCTCCATTACCGCGAGTTTGAGAAGCTTGAAGGCTTGTATTCTTCATTTCACATCAAACCCATCAATGTGAGTATGAATTCCGCCTTACTCCTTGGTTGTATTCAACTCGTTTTTATGCATGATTGATGATTCTTGGGACTTGATTGAAACTCAACAGAACTGTTGCGGAAATGGGTTTCGTGGTTCCGGCTCGTCGCTTCATTTCACGGCCCGAGCCACCCGCCAAATCGAAGCCCTCGACGAGTACTACGAGTATGAAGAGTCGATTTCACTGAACAGCGGCCGGTTGCACCGAAAACGAGGAGGGACGCACGCATATTGTAGGACCCAGATGAACAGTAGCTCCGATCAGAATTCCGTCGACACCAGTGCGTTCGTATGGCCGTTGGGGTCCGAATATGCCCTCGAATTTCGGTACGACTCTCCGTTAAAAATGCGTTATTTTAAAGTTTATCGTTTTATATTCGGATGCTTCCAGTAGTTCCGTAGTGTAGCGAATTGACAGAAATGAATTGGATGTGATATAATATGATAGAACGATGAATGTGGTAGAATCCGGGCGGAAACAGATTAGATTTGATTGATCCAGTTGATAAAGTGGGTTTCCGGTGAAACCGGGTTTCTCGCTCGACTCAGCATTGATGACCGTAACTTTGGATATGACATATATATGATATTGCGAGGATAATTGAGTAATTCCGGATAGGCTCGGGATGTCCAAGATCCTTCCGCAGCGTTTGCAGAAACTTTTCTGCAAGATTTGCCGCAAACGCGTAAAATGAGAATCAAAGCTATCTAGCTAGTTTAGAATAGTATAGAAAGATATATTCGAGTAATGAGATTTGAACCGTAGCATCGAAGATGATTCGTGTATTCCGGGAAGGTCCGTAAGTTTATTATAGATTAGTAGAAAGTTCCGCCAATAGCGGTTTTGACCATGTTTTGCTATTTATTTTGACAAATCGGACTAGGATTATGAGTGTCCGCCTAGCCAGGTAAGTAACCCATGTGATGAATACTTGTGCTATGTGTTCTGTTCCAATTTAGATAATAAAGAAATGCTATAAGTATATGTATAACTATAAACAAAATCTATTTAAATATAAAATGCAAGTAAGATGCTAGTAAGCCTGAGATTGAAAGTAGAAGAATAATAAAGTATATGTGCATACATAGATTAGTATAACATGTATGAGTAAATAGGCACGTAAGTGGGCAGGAATAAATAATTATGTTAGTGCGTATGCATATGTGTAAGCATGAAATATGGAGATTGGAGTATTAACACATAATGAACATATTGCAGAAGTTAGCTAAGTAAACTCGATTATTGAACACAAATGCAAGTTTAGCTAACAACATGATATGATGAGGTATGAAATGTTTATTAGGCAATGTCTATAGTTTATGGATGTGAAGTGTGGTATGTAAGCTACGTATTTGGTTATAGTATTAATTATATGAGTTTTGAGTCATAATGGCAATGGATTAAGAATTGTGAAAGTGTTAATTTACAGCCGTGTGAGATGATAAAGTATATGTATACCTGATATGTGAGTATATACACATGAGTAAAATATAAGGATACTTGGGATTGGGGGTTGTAGAAACTACACATAGGGAATGGGATTAAAGTTTAGAGAATGTAAATTAAAAGGAAGTAACTATATGTGTATAATGCAGTGAGTGTAACAGTGAAATAACTTTTAAAACTGGAATTGATTATGATTTGAATTCAAGTATCTTTAAGAGCTTTGAATGATTTCATAAAAGAAAGAATGATAATGAACTACCCTCAGCTAACAAGATTAAGCTGATAAAAGCATGGGTCAAATTATTTATATATGAGTTAGGTAAGATGCTAACTGGAATTTAGTTTCTATAAGTATTGTTATGTTCTAGAATTCAATATAGTACGGGTATTGAAAAACTTGCATTGAACTGATATATTGATGGATTAAGTAAATGACTGAATAAGTAACTATATGTACATATCTATACATCATATAAGCTATGCATTTGTTTATGTTGGTTATATGTGGCATGTAATGGTGGGTGTGTTAATATGAGAATACAATTGATACCAGAGTTGGAATCAAGAAAGGAATTTAAGAAACTACCTAGCGATGATGGAAGTAAATTTGTATATAGTATATTATGGAATTATTAAGTTAGCATGTAGTTATAGTCTAAAGAAAGTACATAAGAAATGTATGTGCACGTTTGTTCATCGTGATTTTCATAAATGAGTTGAAATTCAGAATGATTTTGAAATTCAAGAGTTTTAAAGAAAAGTTTCAGATGTTTTTGAAAGACAATATATTTCAGAAAAATGTTTCTTCCAGTTTTGAGATTTTAAAGCATGAGTTTTATGGTTTTCAGGGCATGAGGTAAAATCTCACCCCAGTACGTAACTTGAGACACAGATGGAATTGACAGATATCATATGGATTCGCGATTTGGGATTTGACCCATCCCAAATGTACATTATTGGAATTGACGGATTTATATACATGTGCACATGTGGAGGACTGGGGACGCCCCTAGATCCTCAAGCGCTCAGATGGTATATTCTGGGCGGAGATGCGCCTACGGGCGGAGATGCACAATTCAGATTTCGGTTTTCAGAAAAAGGAGATTTCAGATATCAGTTATTCTTTTCAGAAAAAAGAGCTTGAAATATCAGATTTTCAGAAAATTGTTTTTAGAGACAATTTTCGAGATATAGTTTTCCAGATTTTTAGGTTCCAAAGAAATAGTTTGTTTTCAGACAGTTTTCAGATAAGTTTTTAGAAAGAGTTTCTTAAGGAAGTTTTCAGAGGAAGTTTTCAGAGATTGGTTTTCAATTAAAGAGACTGGTCATGCATTTACATAAATATATCTGATTGTGTTTCCATGCAAGCATGTGAGATTAGGATATGATTACATGTATAATGAAATGACGTGCATGAGTAATATGTATTGAAACAACCATGTGTGCATAAAGTAAGCATATCTGTATATGATAGAAAGTTTGCATGAGATGTCATATTGTCTCTTGTGTTCGTTGTGATCGTATATATATGAGTATTGTAGTGTATAAGTATTTAGTCATTAATATAATGAGTTGGTACAATCAGTATGTTAGTCCAGTTTATGTAAGACTATATGTACGTGTATGAGGTAAATAATATATGATGCATACGTTTAAACATGGAATAAGAAATATAGAAGATATATGATGTTAGACAGTAATGACCCATAGCGTCACTATTTTGTAAATGATATTGTATTATTGTACAAAATTAACTATGTAGTAATGAATTGCCTTTTACCGTTTTGTAATTTATTTACTTTGATATATAAATGGTAAAAGTCCCTATGATTAATTCCGGATTGAGATGATATGAGACAGTATCAATCCATAAAGGTTTAATCATTAAATATCCCTAGTCGTAGTATTATCGAGA